>JALBCR010002029.1:0-53870 GCA_030710515.1 Abscondita cerata
CTGTTGTGCTTCGTTTCAGTTACGTATTGCTATTGCCTTATGTAGAAGTTATTATGTATTTCTATAAAAAATCACACAAGTGATTTTTGAGATTACATAGTGTGTCACATAAAACTCCGCATCTGAAACAATCAAATATTTTCTTATGGTTCTTCGTATTTAATTTTTGCTTTAAATGAATGCCATCTTAGATTTTTCAATTAAAAAATTTCAATTTGGGTCCTCTCTTTTAATGATGTACTACAACCTACGTTTCTAACTACATTACTACTGTGTTACACTAAGTAGTCCATGAAAATAAATAATTATGTTGTGATGAGGCGTCAATTTTTTACCTTTCTAAAGTCTGGTGCTAGAGGAGGTGGCTGCAATTGATCAGTCAATTTATGTATTTTATTGTGTATATTTATTTATTGAATTAAATTTATTCTGATAAAAACACTTTTCTCAGAAACATACTAGCAAAACGAATAATTAGGTATGTTTCATATTTCAATAAAATAATAATTCGAAATGAAAATATGATTAATAAAGATTTCCAAGAAAATTCTGCGCTAATAAGAAAATTTACATTCATAATTAGTTGTGTATGAAAATGTGAAATTGAAAGAAAAAGAAATGCACGCTTTCGCAAATAATTGCATATAATGAAGCGGCATTGCGCGATTAAAATCGATCTCATATAACTTACGAATTTTGGATACGCCGGAAACCGCCAATGGGAACGTTTATAAGGGTACTTAGGGTAACCAGAGAACCAAATATAAGGATAGGATACAAGTAAAATTTCAACTCTGCGCATTTAATTCTACAATAATCAACTAACCCCTTCATTCCAACCAATGAAAGCAACCTCTATGGATTACCAACCCCAGGTCAATACTCTGAGTATCGTGCAACAAGTTCAGTTCAAAGCCGCTTCTATGGCAGCACTATTTGAAAACACTTTCTAAAGTTTATTTACCAAAAACTTTTTCAGAATGTTGCGCGGAGCAATAATTCAAAAGCGTGAAGTGCAAATACTCTTGAAGAATTTTATTTTTGTGTGTTTGTACGCTTCATTAATGGGAAAAGGCTGTAATGGTAAGAGCTTTTTTTTTGGTGTTTAACAATTTTCCCTTTTGAAATAATGTGAGTATTAAATTATGTCTTTATTGTACTAGATGCCTGTAGCCCAGTCCCGTTCGAATAGTAGAATGCAGCAGTTTGAAGATCCAGCTCATGAAGAAGATTCTCAACACGCCGATGAGGGCGCCGCCAGACAGTGGCGGTGTTGAGTCGTAATTTCTGATACTGCGCCGCCAACGCCACGTGTCAGAAACCTGAGAACTCAATTAGTAATACGACAACAATCGCTTAAAGAACGTAACCAAGTAAAGTGGAATCGGAAGAAGATTACGAGGACCGCCCTCAGCCACGCGTGAATCTTGCAAACGGCGGTGGCGCGGTTGCTGCGGAACAAGCAACGGCCAAGTGACCCGTCAGTCCCTAGCGCCACTACCATGGCTGATGTGGCTGAGGTGTCTTCGGTGCCGCATGCGACCTAAAAAGTCGCGTGGAGTTAACTGCAAGCCGTTACAACAATTTGTCGTATTGGGCCTTCAGTTCTTTACAAAAGCAGGAACCCTTTTTCCTGGAATTGAAATTAGGTTTAAACCTGGAAGAGATATTGGAACTTTAGAGACGTTATTGGATAAGTTATCGTTACGCATGGATTTACCACGTGATTACTAGATATATTTCTATGGATGGAGATCGGAAATATGAACTAGAAGAATTAAGAGGATGGAGCTTCCTACGTTGTTTCGTCGTACCAAAACATTCAAGGTAAAGTCCACAGTATTTTTCATTTAATTGCTAAAAAAGGAGGGTCGTGGACTGAAATAGTAATTAATCACCAAAATCTCCGTCCAAAAATAAGCGCAGTTCTGGTAGTGTTGTATGTTAATTTATAATATGGGGAGATATGTCGTGGTTATGGTCAGTCTTGATCCGCCACGTGACCTCGCTTTGCCAAGATAAGGGTTCTATTTGCACCTGTTAAGACGTAAACATTGTTAGAAATGCACATATTAAACAACACAACCAACGTCCCGGTGTCCACCTGATTTAAATTTGCATTCATTACATCCAATCAATACATTTAAGTGACACTCTTTTGATTCATCTTGTAGTATGCATCATCATCATTTAAAATCGAATAATCTATACTCATTTCTAACATACGTTTATTTTTCTTATCACGATGCTGCTAAAATTACGAATATGCCAATGTATACAATTTTATGCAGCCTTATTCAAATTTTGACATTGCATAGTAAATACGAGGCGATCGCTTCAAAATATGCACACATTTTACGAGTAATTTCAGTTTTACGATCGTTTGATTAGGAATTTTTTTAATTGCTGAACAAGAAGATGGCGCTAGTCATCTAACTTTGAAAGCTCTTGAAGTTTGAAACAAGGTTTTGAAAGTTTTGACGTCAAGAATATTGATTCTTTTTTTTGTTATCAATATTGTCGTGTTTTCTAAATTATTCCCAAACATGTTTTAATAACTATAATTAGAGAATTGGGTTTTTACAATGACCACTAAGTCGCCAAATGAAATCGTTTGATTGATGATCCAAAACAGGAAATTATTAGTTTTTATTTGATAATCAAACCGTGTTTTCGAAAGTGAAGATTTCACTTTTTTTCGTTGAGAAGAAATATGCTCTGAACGAAAATGTGAGTGATTAATCTCTAGAACCAAAAAAAACGGAATCCATTTTCCCGAATACTAAATACTATTTTTTCTGTGAAATAAGAATTAAACAATTAAAACAAGGGATAATAAAATATTAAAAAGAATAGTGTTGAAATTCACGTCGAATTACTGTAAGTGAAAATGGAATATAAGTTAGTCGGTAATTTAGACTTCCATCAATTTTGATGCCACAATTTAAAAATGAAAGTTACTTTTACTACTAAAAATGACAATTGAAGTTTCACACTATGACAACCTCTACACAAAGTCTAGTTTCTTTTCTTTAAGTAGAAAGCTATGAATGCAAAAAAGGTCTGAGGAGTACATTTTATTAACATCTCAAAATTAAAAAAATACTAGTAGTATTCATCTTATATCTGACTTTCAGGTTTTAAAAGATAAAGCTCTGTCAACAAGTTCAATAGTAATAAAAATAATTTAATAACTATAAATAAACCGGTAAATATTTTGCTGCTCTAACTTGGGGAGAAAGGAAACCAAAAAAGTTTTTTTTAATAATTAATTCTCATTTGATTATTTAAACCAAATTAATATAGATAACAGTGGCTGTCATAAGTAGATTGTAATAACTAGAAAAATTCCAAATTTTAATTAATTTAATGATAAGATGAAACGTGAAAATAGAACAAATTTAAAAAATAGAATTAAAATATATCAAGATTACCTATAAGTAAGAAAGTAAAACGTAATAATTATAAAAAGGAATATTGAATTTGAATTAAAAATAAATGTGAAAAAACAAGGAAAATTATAAATTGAAAAGATATAAACTTATGTAAAACAAAATAAGAACAAAGAAATAAAAATCACGAATGAATATGGTAATGAAAAAAATTGTTATTTACGAAATTTCCCAACCAAATTAAAATTTTACAAAATTTTGAACAAGAAAAAAATTTTGGAAACAATTTTAAATAGTACAAAATCAGCATTAAAATTTGAATAATTGACAAATGAAATGGACAAAAAAAATTATTTGAAGTTAATTCATATGCAAAGTGGCAACATAAAGGGAGTAAGAACAAGCTGTTTTTTTTATATTCCTCTGGTAAAAATCTGAAAATTCAAAAACCTTGACTATTTTTATCAGATATTCTTTAATACCAAGACAGTTTTTTTTTATTTATAAATGAGATACTCTGTATTTTTTGACAGATTTTTATTCCATCAACTATTCTTGTACTTTTTGGATATGATTTAATTTTTGAAATCAATAATTTTTCTCCATCAGACTTCCTGAATGTTACCACATGTTTTTGGATGTTAAAAAGCTACACTTGGTTAGTTTGATGAAAACCTTATTTATTTTTAAATAATAATTTTTATTTAATTATTAAATGCAAATATAGATAACAGTGGGGTCATAAGTAGATTTTGTTTCTGATTGTAATAACCAGAAAAATTCCAAATTTTACTTATTTTAATGATGGTATAAGTTAATGTAGAAAAACTGATGAAAGACATGAAATTGTAGAGTAGAAAAGTAAAATCAAAAATCGAATTAGAAATAAACGAGAATGTAACAAGAAAAATAAGAAACTGAAAAAGAAACAAATATGAAATAATAAAAACAAAGAAAGTATGTGAAATTTGATTTTCTTCAAAGAAACAAAACTTTAAAAAAGAGAAGTGATTAACAAATTTAACAAAAATAGTTAATCACGATTTTGATAATGAAAAAAATGTTGTTACTTGACGAAATTTCCCAACAACTTAAAATTTCACAAAAAGATAATAATTTTATGAAATAAATAATAAATTTGACAAGAAAAAGTAGATTCCAAATACAGGGTGACAACAGAAAGGAGGTACACTTGTAATTTTTACAAAAAGGAAATATTTTTAAGGAGAGCTTACGGTATTGGAAAATCAATGATGAATAAATAATATTATGGACAAAAAAGTAGAGTGTAAATACGAGGTGAGAACAGAAAGGGGATTCACCTGTAATTTTTGTGTTGTTTCTGACAACAATCTGAAAACAGAAAACTTACACTAAACAAGATTACTAATATTATAGAATATTTCTCAATTCCGAGACACTTTTTTGATTTGTCAATGAGACACTCTGTATTTTTGACAATTTTGATTCACCAACCTATTGTTTACGTAAGATAAAAATTATTTTTAATTAATTTTTTAATATGATTGTTATTCAGTCACTCTCATAATTGTTTTTTGTTTTAGATTGTAATAAACAAAAAAAAAAGAATTTATTTTAATGGTTTGATGAATATAATAAATTATGAAACATATTTTTTTTTAATTTGCAGTAGGTACACCAAATATTACTACATATCGTATTATAATACACTATACAGGTTTATACATACTGAGGCACCATACATAATACAATAATGAAAATAATGCACCAGTACCATACCAATAAATAAATAATAATGGAACTGATTACCAAACGCTATTGCACGATAACAAAATTAGTAATTGTCGCCCAAAATAATGAATTAAAAAAATATTTTAAAACAAAATCAAAGTATCCTACTTACAATATTAAAGTTTTTGTATAAAGTGAGTTATCACTTTGTACATCAAAAAAAAATTTAAATGCAATAAGAAAAGATAGAAATAGAGTATCAAACCACAATTTTATTAAATTGTTAAGATTGTTTATGAATCTGGACAGTTTAGATTTTGAATGTCAATTTAAGGCGAGGCAATGTTGAACATACTTCTGTACACCCTTTAAAGCTCAAAATATGGTTAAACTAAAGTTCGTTAGAAATTATTAGAACGATGTCAAATCCTTTTCAGACATTGAGAGCGCTTATAAATTGTAAAAAAAAAAAATTCAAAACCGTTTATAACGTAAAGAGTGTTTTCTTAAAATTCGGTGTCGAAAAAAACGAAAACTGTTTTTTGACAGTTTAAATTTTGGTTTTAATCTAAGGTAAGGTTATGTTAGGCACATTCCTGGACACCCTGTAAAGCTAAAACTATGTTTAAACTAAAGCACGTTAGAAATTATGGGAACGGTGTCGAATCCTCTTCAAATAATGTGACAGTTTTTGATCATCATGTATAGTTTCTTCGACATTCATGATGTTGTGTTTAAGCAAAATTTTGGTCGATAAGTTTTCCAAAAATATTACATAATTAAATAAACATTGAGAGCGCTTGTAAATTCCAAAAAAAATTAATCAAAAATCGTGTATAACGTAACGGGTGTCTTTTTTTTTGACAGCTGTCAATTCAAAGTAAGAATCTCAGAGTTTTTGGACATCCTGTATAGTTTCTTAGACGTTCAGGTTGTTGTGTTTAAGCAAAATGTCGGTCGATACGTTCTCCAAAAATATTCCCTAATTAAATAAATTTATGAACCACGAATTCACTTGTTGCTTCTTATAAAATTGAAGATTTAGAACGTATTGACGTACACATTTTTTTAGTTTCAGATGCATTTGTAATTGCGAAATTATATCAAAATTGCAGTTAAAACTGAAGTAAGTATACAATACTGACAGGAAGAAATTAAAATTGCAATTCTAATCGAATGCAAATTTTCTCAAAATTATAGAGTCTTGTGTGTTTGCGTAACTTTGTTTATAGCTTAAAATGGTGATTCCTTTGAAAAATTAGTAATTCAAAATTAATTTCATTTTTATAGTATATTTATATAGGGTTAATATCTTAAATCTAAACGAGAATAAAAATAGGTCAGTGGGGTCTTTCATGTTTGTAGTTTCTATTAAGTAAGTATATTAAACCATACGTTCGGCAAAGGTTAAGTTTTTTAAATGTTGCTGAAGGGTAAATGCGTGAGACCACACACGCAAATAAATCACGTACGACCCCACTTCTTCTAATTTAGATGTAAATAAGAAGCAGAAAAAAACTTCATTTTAATAACACGGGAAAATTATTGTTCGGGAGTAAATAATTATAAATGCTGCTGTCATTAAATACATGCACCAAATAGTTTTGCATATCGTGTCAAAATTATCTAGTTTTATTTATGCCTTATTTGACATAATTACTTCTGGTGTCGGTTAACACTGCAGTGTGTTAATTATTTTAGGGGTAATTTATATATTGTTTTAGGATTTTTTTCCTTAACCGTGAAGAAACCACATTTTTAACCCTGCTGCATATTAATAAAAGTGGCAATGCTTCTACTTGGTAACAATAACCAAATATATCTTTTGTGTATATTTTGTTTTAATAACATTATTGGATTTTGTGTTTTAAAAATCTAATCAGAATGAATAATGGAACCAGTATTAACTTCATTTGATCATCAGCAGCGAAATGATGAAAAAAGTTACATAGTCTTACGCCACTGAAGTTACTAAAATAAGTTAGAATACTTTGCGGTTCTAGAACTTTCGTATTACTCAACGTTCGAGACTATTCTGCTTCTACATAAAGATTATTCATTTACTTTTTGAGTTCAGTTCTAAGTTGTCATTAAATGCGAGTTAATATAAATTATAACGTGTAATATTACGTGTATTTATCTGAATTATAAAAACTATATGTGTCAAAATAAACAATCTTTTAATAGTGTAATACGATCCCGACTGCGTTTACTGCGAAAAGAAAAAACAAATGATAAGAATTATAGCAATATCTATTGAAGTTAAAATGCATGCGCAGAGACAGTATATCCAACCTGTCCGTGTAGGTACGCGGACCTTTATCAAGTAGATTTTTTCAACACCAGCTTTGATTATTATTTTAGGTTAGGCTACAATTTAAAAACATTTTCAATTAGACGGGGTGATCCACTTTCATGGACTATTTGTCAACTGTAACATTTTAAATAAAAACATACTTTTTACCTTTTATTCTGTATATACGAGAAAAACGACGATGACTTTATCTATGCAAGTCTTACTCAAAAAGTGATACTTTTCGAGATATTCATTTTCAAACACTTCTTTGTGCCTTCAGATATTTCAGGTTCTTTAAGTTATTATTTGAAATAACAACCTTAAACTTTATTTACTAGAATGCCAAGCACACCCATTGAAGTTAAAAAGGTAGTTAATCTATTACAATCAATCGCACAAAATCACTTTACTTGTAATTCCTCTGGAGTGCCTACTTATTGCCCGTCAGACTTAAATAAGCTTCCAGATTTACTATACTTTTATATCTCCGATGGTATAACTAGTAATTGGTTATTGTAGAAGCAAACATTGACCTGTCGTCAGACCACTCGCTAGTCATAATAAACGTAAGTACTTCTACTAATAAAAATCACTCAACACCCTATTCTAGTGAAGAAGCAACTTACCATCTTACTAATCCCTACCGAGCAGATCATGAGAAGCCTACTACTGCTTGTATATAGTTTAAAGATCTGATTGCAGAACAGAGCAGAGTCAAAGCATAGTGGCAGAAGATATACCAATCTTCCTATAAATTACCTACAACAATCGTCTAACGCGTAAAATTCATGACTTGTTAAGAGGTATAAAAAATGATAATTTTATTGAGTTTTTAACAAGAGGACCACTCAATCTGGAGAGCCACAAAGAACTTTAAATGGCTCAAAGTGCCAAAACAACCTATCAGGAGAAAATGTAACATGGGCAAATTCTAACCTTAATAAGACAACCACTTTTGCAGAGCATTTATCCGAAATTTGAAGCAACGACAGCCCATGGAGATAACGAAATAGAAGCATCTCTAAACATCCCGTTTCAAATGTCATTTACAATAAAACCGTTTACTCTCTCCGAAGTTATATTTGAAATTCAAAAACCGAACCAATTTAAGGCGCCAGATCATGATTTAATAACTGGAAAAATACAAAAAATGCTGCCCAAGAAAACTATATTACTATTAACCTCGATATTCAACCTAAGTCAGACACACATATATTAATAATACCCAAACCCAACAATTACCCAAAAAGTATGACTTTGTATCTTGTCTATAATGAGCAAATTATTTGATAAACTTTTTGTTTTGGAAGACTTCAACACCTAGCACAACACCAGTTTGGATTTAGAGATGATCACTCAACCACATCTTCTCTAAAAAGAAGTATTACGTCATTGTATTCCCTGGACGTGACCCAAGCTTTTGAGAGAGGGTTTGACTCACAGAGCAATTATATAAACTAAAGAGTTATTCACGGAGCTACTATTAGTTACTCATTAAGCCAATTGTGATAACAACTATCCTCATATTCGGTATTTCTGCAAGGCAGCGTCCTGGGCCTTTTCCTTTACCTAGTCTATACTACTCTACCATAACGACAATACATACTGCTGATTTTGCTGATGACACAATACTTTCTACACACGAAGATGCGGATACTGCAACTTCCAACCTCCACAACATATCAATATAATAAACACATGGTTCGATAAATGGCGAATAAAAGTTAATCAATCAAAGTCAACCCAAGTAACATTCACCATGAAAACCAATGATTGCCCGCTTGTTACCATTAAGTACCGGTAAAAACCGACGTAAAATACTGCATCTTGAGGAGTGACTCACATGTAACAATCACATACAAACTAAGTACACACTTAAATACCGTGGACTGTATTGGCTCCTTGGTAAAAGTCAAAACTATAGATCCGAAACAAGCTGTTTCTCTACAAAATGATGCTAAAACCTACCAGTAGAATAAAAAATTGAAACAGTATCGGTCTAAAATACTGCGCGCATTCCCATTCTTTACTAATGAAATCAAAATAAATTGCAATAAATTGCCATCAGCTTTCTACCTATCAACCACCAGTACGACGACGAAGAAAACGTGGATTAAATCAATCTCCCGTAAATAGTGTTTAATGGGAGTGTCATCAATAAAGTATTTCTCCTATCACTGCCTCCCCGTAGTATGATATTTACTAAATACTTTTGTTAACTAGATTGTAAATTAACATTACTAATCTAGAAAACATAAAATATATTGAAAAGCATTGCTTTTGAGTAAGACTCGTATAGATTAAGTCCCCATCCTTTTTAAGTAGATTTAAAGTTAAAAATAAAAATATATGTTTCCATTTTAAATGTCATACTTGTCAGGTGGTCCATTGGGACACCCTAATAAATAATTCAAATTATTTTTAAATTGTAGCACTGAGGAAGGAGTGAAAGGATGGTCAGAACTGATTTTCAAAAATCTACTTTTTAAAATACAGAGTGTACCATTTACAAATCAAAAAATGTGTCTTGGTGTTAAAAAATATCAATAAAATTATTAAAAGTTGTCAAATTCTCAGATTTGTTTCTAAAGCAATACAAAAATTACAGAATGACCTTCTTTCTGTAGCCACTTTGTATATGGATTAATTATGAATATATTTTTCCTGTCCATTTTAGTTTCCCTCATTAAAATTTTAACGCTGGTTTTCTAACATCTAAAATACTTTCCAAAATTATATTTTTTTGTTTTTAGTAAAATTTTAAATTGTTTTGGAAATATTTTTAAACTCCACGTACGACATGGACAGGCTGTAGTCTCGCTTTCAATTTGTTATATTAGTATCAGTTTGCTGTTAATTTACTTATTGTTCTTCTACATGACTAATAAATAGAAATGATTAATAATAATTTATAGACACCGCAATTACTTCATTAGCAAAATCAAACCGCACCCTTAAAAAATCAAGCACGAATCGACATATTGCATGTCTAATAATATATTTGCTCCAATATTCTACTACCCTTGATTATTTTGCTGCAAATGCTATATGCGTGACTTTACACAAATTTTACTACACCTTCCGTTTACATACACATATATTAATCATACAAAACTACAATATAAAAGTTAAACTATTCCTTTGATTTTGTTTATTTTTATTTTTTATTCGGGTCGTGGGCAATAATAATGATATGAATCATTGCTTTTATTATTGTATCCGACGTTGTGAATGTCAAAAAAAATTATTTTATATTTATTAAAAAGTAATCTGATTTGACCATTACTCGACACAATTGTTGTCGTTCATTTATTATAATTAACGTTAAACAACTGTCAGATAATTGCGATAAGAAACACAGATGGGGTTAATCAAAATTGATTGACGAAAATTACTTTAAAGCACAACTTTGACTTCTAAATAACTAAGAAACAATGCGTTAAAATAATTTGTTGTAAAATTTTAATTAATTAATTTTTGAATTTTAGACATCAGTTCAAAATAGTTAAAAGAAATCTATTACTTTTTATACTCATTTTCTGTAAGTAATCGATCTGTATTATATTTAGAGTTACTTGATCTATCAAAATATTTACAAATAAGATTTGGATAATATGCTCCAAAAATTTCAAAAAATACAGAGTGTTTCATTTAAAAATCAAAGAAAGCGGTTTGGTATTAAAGAAATTTTAATAAAATTAATTTCAATTTTCAGATTTTTTCGTAAAGATTTACAAAAAAAATTATATTATCCAATGAAAAATAATAATAATAATCGCGTTTATTTCGTTTTGTCAAATTCTTGAATTTTTTAATTGCCTACTTTTTTTAATTTTGTCATCAAATCGACAATGTGAAACCTTTAGCATAAATATTAAAATATCAAGTAATAATCGACAAATATTTTATGAAAATATTCTCTATTTTTTAATATGTTTTTACGGGGTGGGCAAACTTCTGCCATCTGAGGATAACTTAGTTACAAAAAAAAGATATAACTTTCAAAATTTATTACATTTAGCAAATGTTTGCTAGTACACATTTTAAAAATATTTTCCATTATACAGGATGTTCCAAATAATCGTGGAAACATAAATTTTAATTTTTTTTAAAAACACTATATTTTCTTCCAGGTTCGAAAGTATCTCATTGAGAATATAGCTAATTATTAGTACTACTTTAACCCTCTGTTATGAAGCAACTTGAAATAATTTAACATGTATTTCTATTAACATGTAATTTACAAATCATTAGCTCTGTTTAGTATTCATTAGCTTTTAAATGATGTACTATATGTAGAGCATAAGTTAATAGAAACAGTAAATATTTTATGAAAACCGAAAAATGTGGTGTTTTATATAGAAAAACTGAGGTAGGTATATTACATTTTTACATAAAATTTCCCCCTGTACATTTTGGGTTTTCTAAAGCTTTAGAATGTTTTATAAATTGTCATTATAATTACAGATGGGTGTATGTCTTTTGCTGTTCTCCATTGATACAACATACTTCCGGAATGATGTTAAAAACTGGAATATATTTGACTAAGAACATATTATACTAGGTGATTGAGACAATTAATTATTTTTTACTTTAAGGAAAAGTACTATAAACCATATATATTTGTAAACGGTAGGTTGAATTAGATACATATTATATTGACATATGCCAAAGTTACAATAGTCAACTTTTTTTCAAACGACACCCTGTATATTTTACTATTTGAATAAGCTACTTCCATAAAAAGTCGAATATATAAAGCTTTTCACTACGTTTTCATCCAGATAGTTTTTATTCGATTTTGGGCAAATTTTATTACAGATTTTGAATCTGAAAATTCTGTAAATTGTGTGAATGTATATGAATCTTATTCTAGTCATTTGTTTCTATAATTTTTTCAACAAAATAATCTTGAAAATTAAGTATTGCTGAGCATGTATGTGTTTTTAGTTGTGAACATTTTCCTCTTACAATTTATTACAAAGATTATCTAATGCGTGGTCATGTGTATTTTGTGACAAATTTGTTGTATATGGTAGAGTTGCAGCATTTAGTGCTGCTATACAGGGTGAAAGAACAAATTTAACTTTGAACAAAAATTGAACGTTTTATTAGAAGAACCGATTCAAATTATAAATGCCAAGTTCGGTTCGATCTACACGAAGATATCTGAGGATGAAAAAACAAAAACTTTGTCAAAAAAAGAAGATAATCGTTCTAAATCACTACCAAAGACTCTTTGGTACTACCATTCACCCAGAAAATCTATGACCAGCCTATTATACCAGCGTCGCTACTGGATGAAAACTGCTAAAAATAAAAATAAAAATATATGTCCAGGAGTTAGTTTTTAAAAATTTAAAGGGTCGGTTAAGAGAGTCATGGAAGGTCTAGAATTGACGGAAGCTTCAATTCTAGAAAACTAATATTGTGGCAAATTCTTTAAAAGTGATTTTAGTAGCGTCTACAAAATGTGGGTTGTATTTTGTTCAAACGAGATTTCTCTTTTTTCCAACGTACTACCAACACTTAATAATCCAAGTTTATCCAGATAAAGTGTCAATGAGCGAAGTTGTTTATTTGATAGAATTTTGTTTGGGACCAGACTTGTTGAGAAAAATGTTTTTCTTGAATTTTTTTTGATAATTAAGAGTAAGAACGGAAGCCAACCCGAAATTGCGAAAGAATCTGTTGTATTTGTTTGAATATAAAGGCGTTATGAAAAAACGAAGCACATTATGTGCAATCGAAAAAATAGCAAATATTGAATTCTAAAATTTTCAAAAATTGAGGGACAGTTAAAGAAATGTTTCTTTGCTCAGAAGGATTTGTCAAGCCAGAAAGGGAAATTTTCAAAATTTTTCATTTTAAATTATGATTGAGTTAAATATTTTAGGCCATTAAAGCGGAGAAAACAAAATCATAAGAGTTTAAATGATCACGAACTAACATGTCTATATGATTTTACATGAATCCACTGATAACCGTGAGTGAGTTCTTGAATTTCAGATACTCACTGCCAGAGGTAGGAGCTTGGGTAGGAGTTACTTTATTTTTACAAAATACTACTTTAACAACAATATGGCACAAAGTTCGAGTCTAGCGATCGTTATTGCTTTGATTGGAGTTATATGTAATTTGGATGACAATACAGCGAGTTATCTGAATAAATAGTTCTAATGTCTAATACACAACACTTTTTCCTTTAACTGTGATAGTATTTACTAGTCCAATAGGGTCAAGGCGTTGAGTGAAATAAATAAAAATTTCTTTTTGAATTGGACAATAATTGACTGATGAAGAGTTCCATTTCAGGCCAAGAATTTTACATGGAAATTCTTTTAGATTGAAATCAGTTTCTGTGATTTGAGGATGAGATATTTTTCTTTTTAAATCATTTGGGTTTGAACACCATTTGTGCCGAAAAAATCCGTGCTTAGAGAGAAGAAAGATCATTTGAAAATAAATTTGAGTAATTCTTTTTTCCAATTCACATCCAGACGAATGTCGTCAACCTAAGTTAGAGTGAGCAGAGCATCTGATGCTAATTGATAATTAGAAATTTTGAGTTCAATATCATTTAACACAAGAGTGTGATAGCATATGGAGCAAAGTTTGGTCTGTATGTGATGGTTTTAAGTTTGCCGACGGATGAGGTGAGTCACGCTAAATAATGTTTTGCAGAAAAATTTTTGTTAAGATAGTTTCCAACTCATCTGCATTATTTGAGTGATTAGACAAATAATGAGAATAAAATGTTGAAATAAATGGTTAAAATATTTAATTTGCAGGGACGTTTTTTGATATAATCCAGCCCAAATCGGTATTTAACAAACATCTAACAAGCAAGTCTATATTAGATGGAGTGTGAAAATCAGGATCAGCTAAAATCATCTTGATATGATCTAGATTCTTTAACTTATCTGAGTGTTTAAAAATTATTTGTTTGAGCGAGTTTATGAGTTATGTGTTCTAGTATTGTACAAAAAACTTTGAATGTTTTAGAGGGGTCTATGTTTGAGTGTATGTACATGTTCACCATTTTATTTGAAAAATTCTAGAAACAGTTTTTATTATAGGTTGTACAGGGTTATTCACTATAAGATACCCATCCCTTATTACCATTATTATTGCTTGTAGAAAAAAAAACTATACATGAAAGTTGTATGGTTCTAACTGAATTTTTTTAAAATGCCATCAATAGTTTAGTTACTCGCCGTTTACAGGATGCAACAAAAATATGATGAATTTTTTTTAATGTAACACAGTTGCTTAATGCGGAATTGTTAATATTGTTAAAGTAAGCCATGTAAATGACAAATGTTGTGTTTGCTAATTGACATTTCATTAATTAAATCACCAAAATCGTTTATAGTGAAGCAGTTGGCTGAAATTCCAAGCTTACTCTTGATGTCCTACCGGTGGTTTCATATGTAACTGTGATATTCTACGATTAATAACTAAATAACGTCTCAATACTTTTTAGATATCAGAAAAAAAAAGATTGCTTTAAAAATATAATAATACACAGGGTGTTACATTAACAAAATACATCATATTTTTGTTGCGCCCTGTAAACGGCGAGTAACTGAACTATTGATGGCATTTTAAGAAAATTTAGTTAGAACCATACAACTTTCATGTGTAACTTTTTTATCTACAGGCAATAATAACAATAATAAGGGGTGGGTAATTTATAGTAAATGACCCTGTACAACAAAGCCGATTAATCAGTGAGTACAACACGAGTTGTAACTTCTGTTACCTATTAGTATTCTTGCTTGGATAGGTCGTCCTTGCACAGTAAACAAAGTTGCTTGAGCTGTACGGAAAAATTGATACGTGGTTATAATGAAGTTGAGAATGAAGTAAATTAGTGTAAATATATTTGTGAACTGTGAGAGATTTTGAAGTAAATTGAAAATTATGTTCAAAGAACCAACCAAGCGAATAGCAGATGGTTTTTAAATTGGTTAATAAAAGCTTCCCGTTTGCTTCGACGACTTTTCATTCAAAGATTCAAAATTTTCTTTAGTTGGGTGGTTTCTCTTTTTGTTTTAATCTTTCTCTTTTTATTCTCTTATAGACATCATCACTGCCTGTATTATCGGACCCAACACCACTTCTTTTAGGGTGGTTTGGTCGTCAGCCGAAAAATTTTCTATCTCGTCCTTTCCTTTTGTCACTTTTAAAAAAAAAAAAAAGCTTGATAAAAGGTTTAGAAAAGAGTTGTTTGAGTCGAGACACAGACGGATATGTCTGTGTTTTGTAGAGAGCACAAGTTATTTGCTTTGTTACAACTTCTAGAGAGAGAGAGAGAGAGAGAGAGAGAGAGAGAGAGAGAGAGAGAGCGAGATAGCAATAAATTACCAACAAAAAAAAACCTGAGTATATGTTGTCTTCCAAAAGTCGCATTAAGCGCATGGTAAGATTCCAAGTAAAGAAAAAAAAACGAGGCATTACTGTCACGTATCCCGATTACAATCAGCAAGACACAGAAAAAAAAATCAACTTAGTAGCTACGCAAAAGAAAGCGAAAAATTGATCAATAAAAAAATTCTGACTAAAAATCGACAGCAGTGGTAGCAATTTACAAACGTAAACTCAAAGCAGCCATTAATCCTAGAACTACATCATTTACTAAAAAAATAATCAGAAAGAAAATCAGGAAGAGAAAGAACAAAGCAAAGATTTAAAATCAAACGTTCAAAATTTAGAAAAAAAAGTTTTCTTTGTGTGATAGCTGGATTGGATTTGGGACTGAAGTTCTAATGGTCTATGATAAGAATAAAGTCGACAGGTCTGGCTACACAAAATAGAAAAACATCCCATCTAGTATCTAAACCTCAACCGGAACCCAACTAAACAATAAAAAACGTGACAAAAGGAAAGAACAAAGAGAAAATATGCAATATCTTCAGGACTACTACAGCAACTGAATCCAAAATGGAACACTTAATTAGCATTTAATTTGACACTTAATTTTTAACATACAAAAGTTGATCTGATATATTTAAAGACCTATTCTAGTCTCCTGTTTGGAATGATTTTTTTTTGTAACATTTTCTTTGCCACTTGAGTTACGAGATTCTCTTGAATATGCTATAAAAGCGTAGTCATGTTGGGAAAAATCAAATTGTCATTGAATGCGAGTTGATATAAATTATAACGTGTTATTAATTGTGTGTATGTATCAGCATTCTATGAGCTGTACGTGTTAAAAATAAATAAACTTTTAATAGTGTAATACGATCCGGTTGTGTTTATACCTCGCCGTTGTAAACGCGGAAAAGTAAACAATAAGAATCATAACAATATTATTACCAGCAACTACTTCTCTTTGCAATTTACTTCAGAAGAATGTTATTCATATACAGTTTCATTAAATAAAAATAAAATTTCTTTGCAATTAACCGATCGCAAAATTAAGCGTTCTCGCGTTAATAAATGTTAATATAATCAATTTTAATTTTTCTCATTTTTGTCAAAGCTGATATTAAAACTGAAAATGGGTTAGTTCAAGGGTAATAAAATATGTTAATGCGTTGCTAAAAAATCTGGGCATTTTTACCTACAAGGTCCTACAATCATTTTTGCTTATCGGCTCCATAAACGTGTCGTGTTTCCATAAATAATTTGGACAAATGTTTAAAAATGTGTCCGAGCAGCATTTACTTTTATCGCATTAGTTATTTTTATTTTACATGTGAACGCGAATTTGTTCTTTTTCAGTTTCGATTGAGATGTTATTTTAGGGTAGCAAATTGAATTACTGCAGGTGTTCCCACCCTTAGTTAATCATATACTGTAGTTATAATCTTGATTAGTAGATTCGGTGAATATTTAGTTCAAGGGTGGTTGTTAGAAGCAAGCGTCATGCTTGTATAATCTTTTAATAATAATATGTATTAGTATAGAAACTATGTAATCTTTGACCTCCAACTGTAAATATTGACCACTAAATGGTAGAATTAGGGACAGTCCACTAAACGCGCGTTTTCATTAAAACACGATTAACAGATACAAAGAAAGCTTTATTACATTTCAAGTGACAAAATTCTCCGAATCTGCTATAATCAACAAACGGGACACTGTTTTAACAAATGGAAATATTGTCCTCTTTCTACATGATTACATGCAAAATGGTCATTCTAAAAGTCCTTGTCAAAAAAAAAACAACGCGTTACATTTTGGTTTAGAAAATAAATGCACATAAATTATGCTAATACAGCACGAATATTCATGAATTTAATCGATAACAATTAAAACAACTTTTCCCTCTAAAACGCTCTTTGAAGATCTCGAATCAGAAAAATGCGTCTTCTTACGTGCAACCCTGCAACGTAAACCCTCCATTTTCTAACGTTTAATGTAAGATTATTCACGATAACGGCTTGAAACAACGGGTCAACCACTTTGAATCACGTCATTATAGTTTTCCCCACTCTGAAGCTCCCTTATTTTTTTTAACCTTGAGAACCCCACTACCCTCATTAGCACATTCAATCATAAATTATTTATCAAAACTTTGGATCATTCCGCGTCACTATTCCATTCTTAAGGTGAATTTTGTGTGAGAAGCTTCGTGTGTACGTAACTTACTGTTGTTTTTTCCCGTTTACTTTTTGCGACTTTCTTATTTAATATAAATGCTCGATATTGATTTTGAAGACGAAGGAACTTCGTTCGCTGTAGTGTCTTTGCCAACAATGGTAGTGTCTTTCCTAATAAACTTGTTTTCTAAAAGTTTTTTGTGCAATGCAGCCTGCCAGTTATGGAAAAAAGAATGGAATTTGGTACGCTGCACCTGGAGGTCAAGGTTGGAGTAAAGCTGTTAGTAGAAAAGCTTCCATTGTGGAAGTTGATGCGCCTCCTCCTGGCGGAGGAGGATCTGTCAAACCTAGTTCGGGAAGAGTTATACGAATTATCAACAATATGGATCACACCGTTCAGGTAATTTAATCTAATTGGTTTTTCAATGATTTTACTTTTAGTTTCGTTTTAGTGTCGTGTGCTATTAAATTTGAGGACTAGTCAGCCGTTCGAAGAGGTTTTGGAAGATTTGGGTCAGTGTTGAAGATGAATGGTGCTAAGCGGATGTTTACCGTTTCGGGGCAAGAAGTTCGTAGTTTTTCTCAATTACGCAATGAATTTGCGGATGAAGATACTTTTTACTTGGGTATTGGTTCTGTTGGGGCTGCGGTGATGTTATCGCCAGCTAGAAGATCGCGTGCGCGCGTTCCCGCACCAGCTGTTGTTGAAGACATCAGTAAACAAAGGAGGGCTAGAGTAAAAGTAGGCCCAGAGCTTTGTACGCGCCTGAAAATGAAATAATTAGGACTAATGGTGAGTAGTTGCAACGAAAATTCGTAGTTTGATGACATACATTATTAGATTATACTTTGCTGGAAGTGTTAAAAGAAGAACCTATTCGCGTTACCATCAAAGGGTTAAGAAGAACTTTTATCCGCCTATTCATCATGCACCTGTAGACAATACTCCACCTGATAAAAAAATGCAACTGGAGTGGGTGTATCCTTTTATAAATTAAATAAAATTATTGTTGAGTGTTTAGTACGCTTAGCGTGACTCGTAATTATTCTGCGGAAAAGGTTTGACCATGAAAGGGAAAATTTAATTTACTATTGTTTTCTCATTTTTACTTTTGCACGGCAATTTATTAAAATGCGGCGAGAGAAAGTGCATCGTCTGGCAGTTAATTATTGTTCCATTTCCGATTAAAAGAACCAATTTCACTGATACTGCAATTAGTGTAAGAGTTAGTGTACGTACTTTAAAGACCGCTGAAAAGAATATTTTGGTACAAATGCATAATTTTACACTAAACCACAGAGTCTAAAAATTTCAAAACGTAACATAATTAACACTAGCAGTGATGGTGTTATCAAAATTCGATCAATGAAACTTTTATTGCACGCAACATCACGTGTGTATGATTACTTTTAATATGTATTTTGGGAACTACATAGATTCTTTTTATCTACTATAATCAAAGTTTAGTTTCAAACTACTCGTATGCATGTATTTATTCCTTGAAGGCTGTGAGAACCACACCCACTAACGGCCTGAAAACAGTCTGGAAAGAACAATATCAAAATCAAAACAAAAAACAAGCCATCTTGCCTACGTCGACCGAAAAGTGACGCACGTTATTGCTTACTACATACTAGTAACTGTAACCTATATCACAGATTTGGGCTGACCGTCATCAACTACAACGCCGACAAGACTTTAATTTAAATTGTTATTATAAGTTAGACAACGATAGAGTCGGAAAGAACCAGTACGAGTTCAAAGACAAGAAAATAGAAGAACGGAGAACGATATTCTCACTCGTGAAGAGTCCCAAAAGCACGAAACAACTGTCGAGAAATTCTCGATGTTCCTTTACAATTGTACAACTTATTGTAAGCAAGCAATTCGAGATGTTTTTTAAGCCAGTGATTTGAATAATTGACTTTTTGTAAGCTGCTAACACATCTATCGGCATTTTTTTGATGGTTTAAAGGAAATAAAGAAACAAAAAATGGGAATAGAAATTGTAGAAGTATGAAGAAACAATAGAGAACTTGTGAAAAAGAAAAATTAAAGAAGATATGAGTTTAGGCTTTCGGGGCCTGTTTGTAAACTAGTTCGGTTAGATTCGGATCTCTACGCCGTCGTTGATTGGAATTTCTTTCCAACGTTTTGCTGACATAGTAGTCAGGTCCTTCATCTCCGATGATGGATTTAGAAAAAATTCCAACGACGACCTTTAGAGACTGAATTTAGACGACACATGTTCATTACAAGAATATAAGTATAAAATTGTAGAAAATAAGAAAATGTGGGCAATGGAGAAGGAAAACGGCGATAAAACTGGGAATTAAGAAGAATTGTACAAAAAAAAAACAAGATAGGGAATATTTATCGGAAAAACAAGGAGTGAATAAATAAAAAGGAGATTCATGTATCAGGAATAGTGGAAAAGATCTATAAAACAGAAGAAGAAAAGAAATATCACCATATTAATGGTATGTGGTAAAAGAAGGAAGAAATATGCCATATTAATGGTATGTGGTAAAAACTAAAATGAAAATGAAAAAAATAGGGAGAAATGATAGGGGTAGTCAGTGGAAGGAAAAACGATAATGACAGACAATTTTAATACAAGGGTTGCAGATTGGAGAGAAAATATATGAAAAGTGAATAAGAGATTGTTAATGAACAAGTAGTTGGAAATGTGAAGGAAAGAGGATGGAAAATTTTGTATGGAAATATGAAGAAAGATGCGGCAGGAAAATAGAGGTACGTAAAGCGCTATATGTAATAGTGATAGTAAACTTGGAGTGTTGGGAAAAATTGAGAGGTTTCGAATAGGAGATGAGGAATCAGGTCATTAACATATAAATGTATTTTTAAACAAAGAAAAGAAAACAGGGAGAAAAAGAACGAAAAAATAAACATTACAGAAAAGTGAATAAGGAAACGTATAAAATTTATGAAATGAAGTTTGAAAAAGATCAGGAGGAGGAAAAAAAAGTGGAGAAAGAAAAATGGTGGAAGCAGTAGAATAGAATAAATATAAAAAAAAAAAAGTTAAATGCAAATTAGGAAAACCTTAAGGAAATGCAGGAACGCGAACAAGAAATAAGAAGGATTAAATTTTAATACAACTAAAATAACAAAATATACAATTTTATTTATTTAATGAATTTTAATTAACGCATAAAGTGCACGTTTAAAAGTAACTCAAAAAAATATTTACGCTACAATTTTTTTGTGTATACAACTTTTCATTACATTCTTAATACCCTTATTACTTTATTTACATTTACTGATAACGTAACGGGTGCAAGCTTCTACGACTTTGAACTATGACCAGGATGACTTGGGTTTTTATCTTCTCTCGTATTTTTTTAATTTGCTATCCATTAATGCTTTCACATGTACACCTTACACCACTTTATCTTCACTAGTATTCAATATACAAATTTATCATATAGTAGTATTACTAGTTGTTCTAATATTGGTCTGCCAAATCATCTACATCTACAAATGTTCACTCGGCTGACAAATACTGTTCCACATTACAGCTTTGAGCTGATTGCCACTAACACAGCACTATCATTGTTGAATTCGGCAGAAGGATCAATTTCAGTGTTGGTTCAACGTAATGTAATCAAATCAACACTCGAACATTCTTATAGAAATAAAGTACAAATTGGATCTTACGACACAATACTATTGTGATAACATTATTACTGAAAAGATAATCCTGTAGCGACCACTCAAAAAGTGCTAAAAGATGTTTTTACAAAACGTCTCTTCAATAAAGCCCGCTGATGTAGTTCCACTTCACCAACAACCCTCGATTCATCCAAAAGTCGATTACCGATAATCATGCAGAGAGACGAACACAAACTGGTTCTCGTTAAAACACGGATTACAAAACAGATACAGAAGCTTTAAAAACCCACAAGAATCTTCTGCTTAACGTCACGAATTTTTTTCCTCAAGTTTTCGTCATCAACCATCAAAATGACCTCTCGAAACGACATTGGTTTATGATTTAACACCCTAAAACCGCCAATTAAGTACTCGTCCAAAGTAATGCAATTAAAAAACAATAACAGCGAAATAATCCATTTTGGAAGGCGCCTACACTCTCCAGTGAATTTTTGGTACACGACAAATCACACAACGCTATACTATGGTAGTAAACATTATTAGTGAAAAGAAGATTTTGTTATTGCCACACCCAAACTTATTTGATAAACACAAACATTTATATAAAGGTTAATAATGCAGAAAAAAGCATAATGCAACAATATGTTCTTCCAAAACGCCAACGCTGCAATCTGCGAACGGTTGCGTACTTAAATAGAGTACAGAGATGTAGAGCAAAGATGGTTTTCAAACTGTTTTGACGTGTTCCTGATGCAAAAAATGTATAAGCGAAAACTAAAATGTTCGATTTCATTTTGTTTTAAGAGTCAGATAAAAATATGGTTTGTTCATCCTTTTATTTTTTATTTGTAGGAGGGTAATTTTCTTATTTTAAGAGTGAATAATACTAAGTGATGATATAAGTAAATATATTTGATTCCGATTATTAAACTTTATTTTAAGAATAAATAATCTACAATTATTAAAGTAAAACAATCTAATTAGCTATAGATATCATTTTAATTTTCAACTAAAACTAAATCGAATCTCTGTTACGTACGTAATTTTAATTTTTTCTTTGTACAAAATTGTGAATAAAAATGAGTTGAATTTTCATTATGTACATAATTTTAATTCCGACATTAAAATAGCGTAATTAAATTTATCACTAGAATCTGAGGAGATTTGGTTTTGTTGTACATTACTGTGAATTATATATGACACTGAGGGTAAAAAAGGGAACTATTGAAGAATCTGGTGATTATTTTATTCGGAATTAAATTTCAATTTATTTTTATTGAAAGAATTAAAATGTGTACTAACTGTAAATTTTCTTTAAGTTTATTCAAGAATTAAAATAATACTTCAGTTATGTATTATATTAATTCTTGAATAAATATAAATTAAATTTCCGGCACTTACGTCGGTTTAGTTCTTTAATAAAAATGAATAGAAGTTTCTTTATGTAAAATTAGTTTAATTTCCATTATGTACATAATTTTAATTCTGACATTACAATCTAGGGAGATTTAATTTTGTATGCTTCTTGTAGAAGTATATCGCGTTGTGCGTAAAAGTAAACTTCTCTAAAATCTGACGATTAATTAATTAGGAATTAAAATTCTATTCATTTTTATTTAAAGAATTAAAATGATATACGTACTCAAAGTTTAATTTATATTTATTCAAAAATTAAATAATAATTTAATTTGGTATTATTAATTCTTGAATAATATAAATTAAACTTTTAGTACCTACATCAAATTGAATTTACAATTAGTCCAAAATTTTAATTCTTTAAAAAAATTAAATTGAATTTGAATTCCGAATTAATAAAACAATCATAATCAGCCATGTGATGTATCAAGTAAAAGTTATGTAATATTTACGTAATCGAAAAATTACATAAGAGGATTTTACGCCACTTAATTTAGTAACGCTAAACGTTATTCCTGCGGTTATGCAGTAACATAAGATTAACATTAATCGTATATAAAAATTACACAATCTTATTCCTTTACTGCGGTGACTTAAACGTCATCGCTTTTTAGCGTAACGTCAATGTACTGTGAGCACGTAACAATAAACAAATCTACTTCCACCAAACGTCTTACTACATCAAACCGGCCTAAAAATCCAAAAACACACTTTTAACAAAATTTGACACAAGTTAGTTCTGCTTAGCGAAAGTACACCAATTGGAAGTACTAAAAACTTATACTAAATAATTGTTAATTTAAAAAAATATATCTTGTTTAAAGGCAGGTTTGAATATAATCTTAGACAAAATTCGCTGCTTTAAAACAATTGTAGTCATAAAATTTTTGTTGTAACATCGAGCTATTGTTATTTTCGAGACCTAGTTCTAATCACAACAAAAATTTTACTTGAAAAATCCTTAACTTTAATTTAGTTACGGATATCGAGGGTTTGATTCTCGCAAAAACTTGTGGGTACTACCGACTGGTGAACTTCTTTATTTTGTAGCCGCAGTGGCCGTTATGTATGACAGAGACGAGGAAACTCAACGACATTACATCGGTCACACCGAAGACGTTCAATGGTAAAACTTTTAACGCCATCAGAACTTACTACAATTATAGTAAAATTTCTTTAGCATGGATTTGCATCCGTCGAGGGAGATGGTAGCTTCAGGGCAAAGAGCGGGACGAAACAGAAAGACGCAAGCTCCCATAAGAATTTGGAGCACGGAAACCTTACAAACGCTTTATGTCTTTGGAATGGGAGAATTTGAAGTTGGCGTAGCTGCGGTAACATTTTCTCAACTGGTTAGGTAGAATCTCGACGTAACGTTTGAGTAAATTTTTGCGTTACAGAACGGAGGTAGTTATGTGATGGCAGTTGATGGTGGCAGAGAAAGTATTTTGTCGGTGTGGCAATGGCAATGGGGGCATCTTCTTGGAAAAGTTGCGGTAAGTGGTTTTTGCGTGTTTAGACTGTTTGTAATAATTCCTTTCTTGTTAGACTTTACAAGAAGAATTGTCAGGTGCAGCTTTCCATCCGCTTGACGATAACCTCTTAATTACTTTTGGAAAAGGACACTTAACTTTTTGGAATCGAAGGAAAGATGGATTCTTCGAACGTACTGATATAATAAAACCGGTAAGCGTACTGTTAAGTTAAAGATAGTGAGTTAGTTTTATTTGGTTCCAGCCTACGCGTACTTTAATCACAAGCTTACAATTCGAACAAGATGGCGATGTAATTACGGCGGATAGCGATGGATTTATTACTATTTATAGCGTAGATAGCGATGGTGCCTATTTTGTTCGCATGGAATTTGAGGTGCTACATTTATTAGTAGCTGCTTAATCACTTACGCGCACATTTTTAGGCACACAACAAGGGAGTGAGTACTTTAATTATGCTGTCTGAAGGAACTTTGTTATCAGGGGGTGAAAAGGATCGAAGAATAGCCGCTTGGGATTCTTTACAGAACTATAAACGTATTACGGATACAAAACTGCCAGAATCCGCCGGAGGCGTGCGTTCTATTTATCCCCAAAGACCGGGGCGAAATGATGGAAACATTTACGTAGGCACTACTAGGAATAATATTATGGAAGGATCTTTACAAAGAAGATTTAATCAAATTGTATTTGGACACAGTCGTCAACTGTGGGGTCTTGCGGTACACCCGGACGATGAATTATTTGCAACCGCCGGTCACGATAAGATTATTGCTTTGTGGAGGAAGCATAAGCCAGTTTGGACTACTCAAGTTGGTATTTTATTGATGCTGATGTTATGAATCAAAATTATTTTTTTAATAGGTTAGTTACGAGTGTATATCTTTGAGCTTCCATCCCTTCGGTGTTGCGTTAGCTGCTGGAAGTTCCGAAGGTCATTTGATAGTACTTAATGCGGAGAGTGGTGTGGTGACTTCGACTTTGAGAGTTTGTGGTTCGCCTCTAAGTTGTGTTGGGTACAACGCGGCTGGAGATTTAATCGCAATTGCGTCACAAAATGGAAGTATTTATCTGTTTCGAGTCAGCAGGGACGGGTTCTCGTATAAGAAGTCGAACAAAATACGCGGATCGCAGCCGTTAATACAATTAGATTGGAGTTCCGACAGCAATTATCTACAAACGGTCACTGCCGATTACGACTTAACGTTTTGTAAGATGATATCTTACTCTTTCTACTTTTAACAGATTTTTTCAGGGATATTAAATCGTTGTCGCCGGAGAAAAGCCCAATTGCCATGAAGGACACTAAATGGCACACGTATAACTCGTCCGTAGGATTTTTGGTTTCTGGAATTTGGAACAACCGATTTTACCCAATGACTTCTATCATCACCACGTGCAACCGATCCGCAGCTCACGATTTGCTGGTTTGTGGAGACGCCGACGGTTACATTCGACTTTTTAGATATCCATGCTTTACACCAAAAGCGGAGTACAACGAGGAAAAAGTTTACAGCGGCCAGATCGCGAGCGTACGATTCTTATTTAACGATCGAAATATCGTTACCGTTGGAGGCACCGACGCCGGTTTGATGTTATGGGAACTCACGGAGGAATAGCACAAAGTTTATTCCTTTTATTTACCTCCTTTAAATGTGGAACAAAACGATTACGAAGAATCTGAAATCGATTCGGAAATAGACGCACCATTTGAAGTGCTTAGTCTTAACTATCGTTAACATCACTTTGTTAGAAGTTGGTCTGAATATAGTTACGGAGTTCTTGGAGATGAGCACAAAGATGTTTTGTAAATATTTATACTGGGATCGTTGATTAATCGATTCTAGGGCGTTCATTTTACTTCCATGTGCACTATATGAAAGTGATAACAAATTACCTCAGTTTAGATCAAAGATAATAAGGTATAGTGAACAATATTTAAATTCATACACATTCTTATATCTCTGTGCACAAGTTTAAACATGTTTATTATAAGGTTTTGGTTTTGATTAATACCTCTACTGTTACACGAAACAACAAACTGCCAGTAGTTTTAATTAACATCAATTAGATTACGCTAATAATAAAAATGCTTAAAATGAAAATTGTAACTTTTTAATAAAAATTTGGAAAATTAATTTATTTAAGAAATAATGACAAATGTTTACTATCCAACTACAATTCGACTACACAGCGCATTCAGCGTGTTGCCGTCCTATAATGATAATTCGCAATATTTAGGTAGTTCACTCTCTCTTTATTTCGACTACGCAATGTATGCAGTTCCTCGCAGTCCAACACATTAAGCGAGATGTATATACAGTGTGTCCTGAAGTGTGTAAAAATGAAAACAAGCGCAGTAAATGTCGAGTCGCTTTGGTACTAAAACGCTTCATCTACAAGCCTTGGACAATCATGCCGTCGAGTCGGGACTTTCCTAGAGTTATAGATCGGGACTCTAAAAAACCGGAACTTAATGTGCGGTTAGTGACCCTTGCCTGTGTCTCTATATGTACACTCCCTTCCCCTACAGTTTGTCTAGTAAAAGGCACTGGTGTACTAAAAACACAAGCTGCGATCCTATCTACATCAATACCCCTCAAATCACCCATAACCCCTTACCAAATAAGGATTAAAAAAGAGTGAAGTTGAAAGCAATAGACGAGGAAAAGCAAGAAACTATTAAGGCTGGGAGGATTGCTGCTTCTTCACTCATGGTTAGAAAAGAATATAAAAAAAAGAAAGAAGACAACGATCACAAAGAAAAGTACAATAAGTTGAGATTTAATGTTCTGCGAGTTGAGAATTGTGACAGTCCTTTCAACTGCCCAACCAATCACCTTAAATAAGAAGCCAAACAAATTAATGTCTTCTTGACATGGGTTTTCAAGATGCTGTATGACCATCACAAAACTCGAATGGGGACCTCATTAACCTTCCTCCAGCGCTACCATCACGATGGCAATGAGTTCTTGAACAAATTGTTACAATAGATGAGACATGGTTCCATTACGCAACTGAAGAAATGAACGAACAATTCATCAGTAGAATTGGAACGGCGATAACAAAATGTAGCGTAATGTTGTATTTAAAAAATAACCCTCGTATTAACGCTGCAAGGATTTGTTGTTTCTTCAAGGAACGATAGTAAACAATCTAAGAAAAAGAAAGAAAATAACCGTCACACAGAAAAATACAATAAATTTGTATTTAATGTTCTGCCAGTTGTGAATTGTGACCATCCTATCATCCGCGAGCCCTTGCAAAAAGTGCATAATCGTGCCGTTGAGACTCTCTCGGAGTTGAATGTTGAAACTCTAAAAATCCTATTAAAAAATAGTTCAACAAAAGAAAGAATGAAAATGCCCAAAAATTTTAAATGCAACACTGGTCTTTACTACACTCTGTGAGGTTTTGCTAGTCGGAAGTTGATAGGCAATCTCTTATATTTGTTCCAGTTCTTGTGTCTCCATCTACACTCTCCTCCCTACGATTTGTCTAGTAAACGACTGGTTTTTACACTATCCACATAAATACTTTCAAATAGCACGTAACCGAAAGTAAAAAATTAAAAAAAAAGTAAGTTGATCGCAACAGAGAAGGATAAAGCAAGCAACTATTCACGCTGCAAATATTTGCTGCTTCTCATACGTAAGATTAGTAAACATTCTAAAACAAAGGAAGAAAATCTCAAAGAAAAGTACAAAACGTGTGAATTTAATTCTGGGATTGATAAAGAGACAAAAGTAATTTAAAGCTCAAAATAAAAAAAATTAGCATATGATATCCTAGAAAAATTAACGGAGTTGTGAGTTTTAGTAGCAAAGTAAAGTTGAGTCGCTCTAGCACTTAAACATTTCATCTGCAAACCCTTGAGAAGAAGGATAATCGTGGACTCTATACTTCTCCGGAGTTAAAGAGTGCAACTCTAAAAATCTAAAGCAAAAATAGTTTGACAGATAGAGAATAAGGTTAAACTCTAAGTAAGAGAAATTAGCATGACACCCTAAAAACTTAAAAAATTAACAAGGTTGAGAGGTTTACAAGCGTAGATGAAATTGCAAAAGATGATTAATTATGCCGTGAAGACTACCGTGGAGTTAAAGAGTGGTACACTGAAATACCAACAAAACAATTATTTGACAAGAAAAGAGAATGCTCAAAAGTTTTGGTCATTTCAAATACAGGAATGGTCACTATTAGACAGCGTGAAGTTTTGCTTTGCCTACGGCCAGAGGTGTATCGATGTAAGTCGATTGATTATCATGGCCCCAGTTCCTGTGTCTCCATGTATGGCCATCGTCTAAAATAAGATTGATGTACACGTGCTCTGGTGCTCTTCACATAAATACCCCTCAAATCACGCTTAACCCGCTACCTACTAAACATAAAAACATTACATAAACGAAACTTGAACATCACAATGTTACAATGTAACGTTTCCATTTAAAGCAGTTCATCGTTTATTAAATGTTGATATAACAGATTATGTCAAGGTAAAAAATGTAGTTGTAATCTTGATTTGCTTTTTTTAAATTGGATCAATACAATCTGTCGCCGTCAACTGGATTCAAACCAGCGCGCCTGCGGTAGTTCAGTTTGTTAAATTGACTCTTCTGCCCCTAGGCCATGCCCCTAATGATGGTAGAATCCCACACAGGGAACAAAATATCATTAATTTAAATTTTACTTAGGTAGCGGAAGTAATTTTTGCAAATATATAAATCAAAAAGGCAGTTAACTTACATAGATTTTCCCATTCTTGGAATATTTGCAAAAATATCTATCTTCAATTTAATTTTTGTAATTTAGTTATACATCTACACAACTTTCGTATTTTTTGGTTGGCTGAGTAATAACTGAGACATGACAATCACGTGACATTATAATTGTGTTAACGATGTCTCCAAGAACATAAATTATACAAAAACAGTCATGAAAGAAAAGTTGTTGGTTTCTGCACCGTTTTTCTCAAGATTTTGTTAGTTGTAACGTAACGTTGTTATACATTTTTTTTATCTGTCGAGCAAAATGTTTTATGTTACGCTTTTGATACTCTTTCAAACGTTTGTAAGCACACGATGTAGAGTTCAGCGCAAAAAGCTTGTTTATACTATATTGCACAAAAAAATAACTTACTGTAATGTCCTACTAATATTGTTTAATATATGTTCTACTTATTATATTTTTGTAATGTTATTTCCATGTTCAAATATTCTTTTTATAAACAACTAGTGAACCACGCCCATTCAGACCAGAGAATGGGCCTAGAATAAGTCGGAGTGAGATAACAGCGTTGGAATATGTCCCTAATCCAATCTCCACCTGAAAGACTATGCAACCTTTTTTAGGTAGATTTGACCTCACCAGCTCAGAGGTTAAAGGTTAGATCAACATGTAGGGGAAAGCGGGGCAATATCGCGCAGTGAGGTAATATTGCGCACCTCAAAACAAAAGAAACGAAGAGCGAGAAGTGAAATCTGGCAACGCGTACGTCATTCCGTATCGATAGCAACTTAGTTCAACAGGTATCAGCACGCTGGGAGTATTTAGTTGACTACAGTAAATCGAAGTGTGCGTATACGTGTTTTCTTATAATTTTCAGTGTTTAAGAAATAAGCGAGGTAAGTGTAGGTTTTAAAACCATCAACTTTTTTTATATACATATATTTTCTAGCGTATTTGGGGGATCTATCCCTATGTTTACTTTTTATTTGCATACGTAAATAACGGAAATGTGGTTAGAAAGCAAAACCAATGTCGATATGGGGTAATATTTCGCAGTGCGCGATATTACCCCACTGTGCGCGATATTGCCCCACAACATTGATTTCAACATTTTTTTTATTGCAGTATGGTCAGGAGGTATCAAAGAAAGACCCAACGACAGAGCTGGACCATTGAACAACGTAATAATGCTTTGGCTGCTATAGATTCAGGTGTTAAAATACGCGAGGCTGCAAGAAATTTCGGCATTCCAGAATCAACACTGCGCCACCATCGAAAGCCTTCAGGTTTGGCAGAACCCGGGTCAGAAGTTGACCGCTTGGGAAGGAAACCTATTTTTACGAAACCACAAGAAGAGGAGTTAGCAAATCATGTCATGAAGTTGGCAAATTTGTTTTATGGCGTAACTCCACGAGAATTGAGAAGAATAGCATTTTCCTTCGCAGAAGCTCATCACCTACGTCATAATTTCAACAAGGAATCTAAGCTAGCCGGCAAAGATTGGCTGTCTTGTTTTATAAAGAGAAATCCCCAACTGACACTTCGACAACCAGAAGGTACAAGTTTGAACCGCATATCCTCATTTAATGCTGAAGCTGTTGGAATTTTTTCAAAAACCTAGAAAATGTGTTGATCAAGTATAAATTTCAGAGTAATCGAATCTTTAATGTCGACGAATCTGGTATAACAACTGTCCAGAAAAAATCTGGAAAAGTTTATGCAAAAAAGGGCAGAAACAAGTCGGTGTTGCCATTTCAGCCGAACGAGGTCAAACAATTACTATCTTATGCGCTTTCAGTGCAGCTGGTACATATGTTCCCCAATGATAATTTATCCGAGAAAACGGATGTCTCCTCAATTAGAAAAGGACGGTCCAATTGGTTGTATTTATACTTGTTCTGACAATGGATGGTCGAATGATGATTTATTTCTAAAGTGGATAAAACATTTTCAAAACTATGTGAAAGCTACGGAAGCTGACCCAATTTTACTTATCTTGGACAACCATGCAAGCCATATTTCGTTGCAAATTTATAACTTCTGCAGAAAGAACCACATCGTACTCCTTACTATTCCTCCTCATACATCAAACCATCTTCAGCCTCTTGACTTAACCTTTTTTGGACCACTGAAGAAAGCTCTTTTTGCTGTGTATGATTCTCATATGATTTCGACTGCACACGAAAGGATTACTGTATATGACGTGGCTCGTTTATTTAATCAAGCATACATGAAGGCGGCAACTATGGAAAAGGGTGTATCAGGATTCAAAGCTGCTGGGATATTCCCTTTCAACCCAGCCAAGTTTACTGAAAAGGATTTTGCAACAGCCGAAGAGTTTCGAGAACTTGTCTTGGACCCAGAGGAACGGGAGAGATGCTTTAATCCAACTTCTCCACAGACAGCGTCAACATCTATAGATGCTTTGAAAGCAAAACCTTTAACCTCTACAGTTGCTCCGGAGTCGGTTTCATCCTCGGCTCCATCAACGTCTGTAATTATTCGAGTACCTACACCATCGACATCCAAAGCAAATTTATCATCATGTTCGGGTGTTAAAATATCAGAACTTGCACCGATTCCGAAGAAAGTAGTTAAGGCAGCAACCAAAAGAAAAACATCAACGAAGCAACAATCCGAAATTTGGACTTCCACGCCAATGAAGGCTACTCTCGTGGAAAAAGAAGATAAGCGAAATCAGAAAAATCAAAAACAAGACAAAAATCTCAAGCGAAAAATGAGTGGTGGTATAAAGGTACAGAAAAGAAGCAGAACGAAAATAAAATACATTAAAGAAGACTCGTCGGATGATAATTCTGATTCATCCTTCCAAGTAGACCTCACTGATGACAACAACTCGGACTACAACGAATTTGCACTTCATGAAGAGCCTCCTGTAGCCAACGAAATATGTGTCATATGTGGTGAATTTGGAAAGGATAGGGAGCTTTGGTTTCGTTGCATAAAATGTGCAATATGGGTCCATTCAGAATGTTCCGGTTGGGAATCAGCTGCAGGATACACATGCGATGATTGTCGACTTAGCGTGGGCGCCGATCAAAAAAGAGGAATCAAAACGTTGTTTATTTTAGTTTAGAGTTTAGATAACAGATTATCCGATGTATAACTTTGGTAACAAGACTTCTTTTGCTATTTTTGCGTTTATTTTAAAATTTCTTTCCGTATTTGCTTTATTAAACTGCGCGATATTACCCCACATGATGCGCGATATTACCCGACATGTGGGGCAATATCGTGAAGTGCAGTTCTCGTGCAATTTAATTCTATTTTCTTGTTCTTCGATTTTGTTAAAATAACCTATACGCTATCATAAAGTAAACTTATTGTACTAACATTTCCCTAGTTTGGAGGATTTTACAGTAAAAAACACAGATTTGATAAATGATTCCGAAAAGCAAGCAACCATTAATCTGTTGTTTCTCCACAGATCTATAAGCAGATACAAAAGTCTATTTTTCAATTATTTTTGCGTTAGCTTAAAAAAACAACTCGAATCGCCTACAGTAAATTCGACAAAGATTGTACAATTGTAAGTAAACGCCAAGAATCACTCGACACCTGTTTCGTATTTATGAAATTCTTCAGGAGTGAGAGAGGTCGAGTGTGGGGTGTGTACTCAAAAATACAGGAATGGTTTTTATTACAGCGTAAAGTTCTGCCTTGTCCACGGCCAAAAGTCTATCGACGAGAGTTGATAAGTGTTTGGTGATCTTTGCTCCAATTCCTGTGACTCCATGCCACCCTACGGTTTGCCTAGTAAAACACTGAGATCCTAAATACACGAGCTTTGAGCCTCTTTACATCTATACCCCTCAAATTACACATAACCCACTATCAATCAAGTATAGAGAAGAATCCATTGATACCAATAGACAAGATAAAAGTAAGCAATCATTAATGCTACTGTTTCTCCATACAAAGTTGGTAAACAATCTAAGAAGAAAGATAATCACCACATTTGTCGACAAATGTGTAAGCAAAATACTAAGTGTTAACTTACAACAATTTCGAATCGCATGGTATAAATTCGCAAGAGATTGTACAATTGCAAACAATCGCTAAGAATCACTCGAGAGCATTTTCGTTTTTTTGAAACTCAGGGGTGAGAGAAGTCGAGTGTAGGGTAGGTACATCATCGACGTTTAGTTGAGTCGGTAATAATAAAAGGATAATCGACTTTTGTATTTGCTTCGCATTTGTCGACTAATTTGCTTCAGTGGAGATTACTGTTACAGTAAGCACGAAGCGGCACTAGATGTCCAACAGTTTGAATTTGATATTCTGACAGTTTAGAATAACTGTGACCGCCACTTCAACTACTTAACAACTACGAAAGAGACGAAATCACACCGTCAAACAAATTCAATGAAAGAAACAAATGAGTCTTCATTACGTAGATAGATAAAAGCAAACCATTTAAGGTACAATATAAAAATTAAACTATAAGTTTTGCGACATCTAGTGTCGACTCATGTTTGCGATTACGTACGCAAATTGTTCGCAATAAGCAACTTTGTCGACAGGTATGTAAAAGCAGTTACATAAGTCGATCCTTCGATAATTATAGCCAACATAAGCGTTAGCAAAAATAAAAATCTCAAATCGCCTGCTGTAAGTTCGCAAGAGGTTGTACAATAGCAAACAAACACTGAGAATCACTCAACAGCTGTTTCGTCCTTTTGGGACTCTTCAGGAGTGAGAGAACTCGAGTGTAAGTTTACTATTGTACAAATGCGTGCTGTCAACTTGGAGGGTACATCATATTCAAACTATAAGTTTTGCGAGATCTAGTGTAGACTCGGGTTAGCGATGACGTACGCAAATGGTTCGCATTAAGCAACCTCTTGCGAACGTACGTTTTACATACCTGTCGACAAAGTTGATACATCTGTCGACAAAGTTGATAAAAATTAAGTTAAACTACATATGCAGATGCCGGATATGTACGAGAAGAAAAATGGAGAGAAAGATAAATTATAATTGCAAATATCACGTGGTAATTGTTAATGAAGTTAATAGTAAACTAGATAGAATAAGCATGTAATTTGAACGACGTTGTGCTTCCACCAATCACGAGCATAAAGTTCATTTTTCAATAAACAATTGACTTCATACTTCTACACATCCACTGTAAAAATAAATTAATCAAAATTAGAAACAAACAAATAAAGTAACCACTCTACCAAAATCAAAATAAACAAAATTAACTTGGAACTCCAATAAAAAAAAGAATATGTTAATAAATTTGTTAAGGAATGGATATTTATGTAACTAGAGTGAGGCAAAAACTATTACGAGAAGTGGGTCGTTGTGACACTTCTTTGATTATAAAAAATGACACTTTCTGTTTGTTTAATTAAGTAAAACTATTTATTTTTTATTTGAACATTACGCTATAAAAGCTTATAAAAACTTTTAGTACAAATTGAAAAATATATACATTTTATTTTATTATACGTTTCTCTTAATTAGTAATTCATTCAGAACTGAAATTAGAATTAAATTGATGCAACTCTGTATGATACTTTCGAAACTTCCGGTAGATGAAAATTATAAGTTCGACTTGTTTTCTACAGATGTCGCTTTCGAAATTTTAATGTTTACAAATATTCTACTAAAGTAAATTGAATATTTTAAATGAATTTCAGTGAAAATTTGTGTTGTTGTGAATATTTCGATGCTGAACAACAGAGAAATCATATTTTAGCATGTTGTTGCAATTGCGTGTATTTGGATGCATCGTGTGACAAGTAAGTGTGAAATACATGCTACGATCTGCTGTTAATCTACTGTGTATCAATTGGTTTTTGAAAAATAATGATTTAGAAGTTCAGTCAAGAAATTGGTACAATTACAAACGTTTTCCTTAAACTCCTGAGTTTCGTGCACTAAAAATTGGACGTCACTTACTAGCTTCTCGTTAGGTTTACTCGTAACATAATCAATTTCTTCTGGAGTTGTATTGATTCTAGTTGTGATGTCTTCTTCAGTTCCTGGTAAGTTTTCTGTAGTTGGTTGATATATGTTGAAGAACGATATCTCTTTGTCGTTGTAGATAGGGTTTTCATTTGCTATTATATTTTTCTTCATCAGTTCGATGTTTCCAGTACGCGGAAGGATCCCTCCAGGGAATGTGATTGAATTTGCATCTGAATTTATAAATGCATCGTTGTTTTGTGAAGATTCAATTGGGAAATTAGTTAAATCTTCCTCGGCTTCTTCTCCTCGGTGTCTTACACTAATAACATCATTATTAGGGAACTGAGGTGGATTAGGAAATGGTGGGTGCTCTTCTTCGTTTGTACAATTTTCAGTATAATTTGGATACCAATGTTTTAAAAGAAATTCTTTACATTCTGGACAATTTTCATATCTGTTGAGTTTTTGCATTTCCTTCACCTTAATAGGATACGGATACCACAAAATCACTACTTCTTCACCATCCTATAAACATTTACTTAGAAAAAAACTTACTCAGCGTTTACTCACCTCATTTGCATAAATATAGTATATAAAAAATAACAGAAAAAAATGCAAGTCTTGTTCATCATTACGCAGTCTGCACTTGTCTGAGATTACAATAAGAATACTGATACAATATAAAAAGTTTATTGCTGTGTAACTAATGATTTATGGTTTAACATAATTGATTTTTTTAATTGTAAATTAAATTTCATACATATATCATGTTTTCGTTTATGCTTCATTTATAAAAAATATTTGGCGTGTCATTTTTATGATATTTTGTTTAATTTATTTGGTTGCAAATTGCTTTATTTACTCCTTATCGTTACATACTGATTGGTATTTTAAATTGGATTATGCACAACTAATTTCAACATTTCCGCTTTTAAATTGAATATTTATTTTTGGTACGAACTTTTTTTGTAAAAACTGGAGATCCATGGAGTGTGTTGTTATAATTCAATCTGTAATTATCGACTTTATTTATTTGGGTATTATTCGTTTAATGAATCAATGCGTTTTCCTTACACAGCCCAACACACATTTTAATTTGGCAGTTTTTAGTTTTTTGGCCCAGAATCCAAAATGGAATGTTTACAAAAAAAAATGAAGAACCTTTGAAATATTGTGATAATGTCCAAAGTAGTCTTAAAATTAAATATATAAATTTTAAAGAACATGCAGTTATATAGAAAAAAGTATCTGCGTTTATTCAAATACACAGATTTTTGGTCGATATAGTTTTTAATGAAATGTACAGGATGGGCAAATAAGCGAGGTAAATGGCTGTCTTGAGATACAGTTTACAGATTATCCCTAATTTGCCAAATAAAACGCTAATTCGACTCTAATTTATGATTTAGGATTTTCGACTTTCTAGAAAATTGGAAGGAAGCGATTTTATTTGTCCAATATACAAGGGAGGGATAGACCTGAAGTGAAAAACTACAGGGGGTTAGTTTAACTAATATTGGGTATAAAATACATATATGTAGTAATAATAAGAGCAAGAATCGAAAAGGAAATAGAAGAAAAATATAATTCAGACAGGGTTTAGGAAGGAAAGAGCGACAAAGGTAATATATACAGTGTGTCCAGTATAAAATGATGTACACTCAGAAATTTAAAACTTGGACACCACAATTTCTGTAAACAAAAGTTTGCACATTGTGAAGCGGGCTTAAGGGTATCATTTACAATTCTAACAGCAGGTAGTCTCAGCAGGGGTTACCTTATAGAAGGAATGTAGAATGAATCATTACACTAAGCACATTTGGAAAATAGGTAATTTACGTTGCTTACTTAATTTTTTTCTTTAACCCTTTCGGCCCTGGAGGTGGCGTTTGCCACCAACCATATTTCCGATTTTTAAACTCCCACCAGAAGCTATATTACGCGCTATTGTCGTATAGATGGCACTAACCATTTGTATAGATTCCTACAATGCAAAAATTATCGATAAAAAGATGTTTTCTTGTAGCTAATATTATCTTCAAACTTCGTGTCGAAACATGGAAAACAAATTGCCCGGTAAGTGCCACTTTATTTATTTATATTTCAACAATAATAGTACAAAACGTTTTATCAATTATTGCCATAAGTTGTGTAAATAATGAGGATTGTGTACAGTACATTTTTTCTTATTTTACACCACACCGATAATTTACAGTGTGGTGTAAAAAATACGTACGCAATTGCCACCATCAGGTGTACACGGTGCCAAATATTCAAAGTTTGTAAAATATGTATGTATATGATTTTTTTCTGTACAGAAAGTGAAATACCAGCGATTCGGTTTTATGGACGAAACCGAGTTCAAATTTCATTAGAAAATGCAGACCGAGCATTATCGGCTCTGAGGGACACTGAATCAGAAGTTGAGGACAATTCCGGCGACGAAGAAGATCTAAATGAAGATTTTGAGGAAGAGGAGTATGACGATGACGATGCAAATTCATCGTCAGATGAAGAACCAGTTGCCCCTACTGCCAGTACGTCTAAACGCAAAACCAGGAAAAATACAATATCTTGGACAAAAGAAGATTTATACCACCTGATACGACTTTCACTCCAGAAGATGATAACACCAGCAGCGCTTCAGATTCGGATTCTCCATTCGAGTATTTCATACGTTATTTTCCATTGAACATATTCACCCAATTAGCTGAATATACAAACATATATTCGGTTTTTAGCTCTGGAAAATCTGTAAACACAACCGAAAATGAAATGAGGAGACTTGTGGCACTTCATATCATTATGGGAATTATAAATTATCCTCGATTACGTCTTTATTGGGCACCACAAACCCAATTCAATTTAGTCCGCGACATTGGACTTAGCAGAAATAGATTTGAATCTCTTCGAAATAACTTACACATTACGGATGTAAACAAAGATAGGGATGAAAAGATAAATTATGGAAGGTGAGACCTATAATAAATAGTTTCGAGAAAAGGTGTGAAGAATTACAAACAGAAGAAAATTGTTGCCTTGATGAGACTATTATACCCTTCAAAGGGCAGTTAGCGATAAAGCAGTACATCAGGGGTAAGCCCAATCCCTGGGGTGTCAAGGTTTACAACTTATGTGGCGAATCTGGTATCATATATCGATCAATTGTTTATCAGGGTAGTACGACCTTACCTGAGCAACACCAATTCTCAGTTACGACTCAGTTAGTTTTGCATCTTGCTGAACGATTACCAGGAAATCATGGATATAAACTCTATTTTGATAATTTTTTCAATTCGGTTGAAGTTCTACACGAATTGTCAAATAAAGGAATTTTAGCGGCTGGTACAGTAAGATCTAATCGTCTAGGAAAATGTAATTTTAAAACTGACAAAGAACTAAAAAAATGGGCAGAGGAACATCCGAATCCAGAGTAACCAAAGAAGGGGACATCGTAGCCGTGAGATGGTTCGACAACAAAGCCGTCAATATGGCATCAAATTTTGCAGGTATAGATCCTGTAGACCAAGTAAGGCGATGGGACAAGAAACAGAGAACACACATATCTATTGAAAGGCCTGCGGTTATTCAATTATATAATAAAAGCATGGGGGAGTCGACAAGAGCGATTTTTAGTGGCTCTTTATCGAACATTTATTAGGTCCAAAAATGGACCCTCCGCGTAATTTTCCATTATTTCAATGTTGCTGTGTGCAACTCCTGGCTGGAATATCGTCGAGATGCCAGGAAGGCAGATATTACAAAGCAAAAAGATTTGCTGGAATTTACGTTCGATGTGGCCGAAGCTTTAGCTTTCTCGAAGGCATTGGTAAGAACATCTAAGGTAGGAAGACCCCGCTCTCGTTCAGCATCTCCAGCCGTAGCTCCTTCAGCTTCCAAAAACAGAAGCAGTGTGCACCTGTCCCTGATGTAAGGTTTGATAATCTTGGCCATTGGCCAAACCTTATTGATGGTCATGAACAGAGATGTAAATTAGAAAGCTGTACCGGAAGATCTCGCACCAAGTGTGAAAAGTGCAATGTTTTTTATGTTATAATAAGAAAAATAACTGCTTCAAGCAGTACCACGTAAAATAAGGTATTTTTGGATACATTATTTTTGTTTTCTTTACCTTTCTGGACCTAGTGGTGGCAAATGCCACAGCCTCCTGGCGTGCTTACGGGTGTACCAAAAATTACAAAAAAAATTATTTTGTAATGTCTATACACATCTATTCCCTAAAACAAATATAGTTTAATTTTAAAGCAAATATAAAAAGTCAGGGCTGAAAGGGTTAAAGAATATATTTGAAGGTATCGCTAATTAAACACCATAGCTCGATTAATTATCGAATCAAAATTTTGTTTAGGAAATGTTTACAAAATAAAATTAGAAATAATTTTGATTTAAAAAACGTCTACAAGCAATAACTTTTAAATTAAATCAAAAACTAAACATGGTTATTTGGGTTGACTGATTATTACTTATTTTTAAATAAATCTAACCTACTAATTATTGTAAGTTATTAAAAAAAATCATTAAACTCTCTATTCATAATATTTAGTCCTTACAAAATGTATATTTTATGACGTTTCATTTTTTCTGTAGTTAATATAAAAAGTGAAAATAAAAACTAAGGCAATTCTTATTGTCAACGTATATATTTAGTTTTTGACAAGAATTTATTACATAATTATAATTAAGATACCAAGTTATAGTTTAAAATTAAATGAAAACGTTTTTTTAAATAAAGGTATTACTATATAAATAAATATAAGAAATCAATAATGGGTGTGACCTCCATTATTATTGATACATTCTTGGAGGCGTCTGCTCATTGACGCTATCAAGGTATCAATATAATTAATATTAATCGTTTCCCATGCGGTATCAATGGCTGCAATTAGTGCATTACGGTTTACTGGTATAAAATTTGGCCCTTGTTGTCTTCGGATAACAGCAAGTATTCGAGCCCAAACATTTTCGATAATGTTAAAATCTGGGCTTTTGCTGGCCAGGGTAACAGCTCCAAGTTATTTTCTCGTATCCAATTGCGCACAACCCGCGAAGTATGAATAGGGGCGTTGTCCTTTAACAACAAAAAATACATTATGAAAATGTTAATTCAACAGATCCCGAACTATTTTTGGAGAAAGTATAGTGAAATAAGAATACTTACTTGTTGGAAAATATAATCTTCGTCTGGATAAAACACTTCGACTGAAGGTTTCATAATAGTTTCCAAAATATCTAAATACGCAGCAGAATCAAGACGTCCATCGATAGCTCAACAAACTCCTGGACCCCGCGCGCTGACCCAACCTCACACATTCACAGAAAAATAACCACTTCGTTTTTAGGACATATGTGATTATTTTTGTAACGAGTTCCTTCCATTCTAAAAACTTTTAGTGGTCCATCGTTGCGGCTATTGAACGTTTTTTCGTCGCTAAAAATCACTCGATTCCAAAATTCCAAAGGTAGTTTTCAGTTCATATATATTTATTATTGAGAAGAGAAAATTGCGGAAAACAAGAAGATAGTGCCAACCAAATTTTTACGCACAAAGAAGAGTAAAAAATTATAATTTACTTCGCTTTTTTTTATTTTGGAAATTTCCCGCCCAAATGATGCTAATAGGGACATCATTTTTGTCTTGCATTCTTAAACACTGATTAATTTAAAACATTTTTCTTCTGTCAACTCCATAATATTACCTAAAACACAACAAACCCACAAAAGGGAGGACAAAAATAAATAATTTAATTCTCCCGCATAAGTTTGTTCGCCGTTTTGTTTAGATTCGTCCAAACCTGCAAACGCATTCGCGCGCATTTTCTTTGATGTCGGAAAAAAACCGACAAGTTGCGGGAACGCCGCAAACCGTTCGTGGAACAATCAGGACTTGCGAATCTGTTCTAAAATTCGTACGTAGCACCGTCCAAATTAATGTTCCGATTGCCGTTCGGTTCGTTGTTCTGTTTGTTCCTCGGTTTGTTGTTCAGGTGTGTACGAAGCTTTACAATAAGCATATTAATATGAACTATATCTTATGAAAGGAGAGTTATGTAACTATAATTAACGACTTAACGTTACGTTAGTAGATTCCATTTACTATTTACACATATTTTCTTGGAACATTCGATAATTAACTATCGGGATATGATGACCCTATACTTCGCAGGTTGTGCGCAACTGGATACAAGCAAATAACTTGGAGCTGTTACCCTGGCCAGCAAAAAGCCCAGATTTTAACATTATCGAAAATGTTTGGGCTCGAATACTTGCTGTTATCCGAAGACAACAAGGGCCAAATTTTATACCAGTAAACCGTAATGCACTAATTGCAGCCATTGATACCGCATGGGAAACGATTAATATTAATTATATTGATACCTTGATAGCGTCAATGAGCAGACGCCTCCAAGAATGTATCAATAATAATGGAGGTCACACCCATTATTGATTTCTTATATTTATTTATATAGTAATACCTTTATTTAAAAAAAACGTTTTCATTTAATTTTAAACTATAACTTGGTATCTTAATTATAATTATGTAATAAATTCTTGTCAAAAACTAAATATATACGTTGACAATAAGAATTGCCTTAGTTTTTATTTTCACTTTTTATATTAACTACAGAAAAAATGAAACGTCATAAAATATACATTTTGTAAGGACTAAATATTATGAATAGAGAGTTTAATGATTTTTTTAATAACTTACAATAATTAGTAGGTTAGATTTATTTAAAATAAGTAATAATCAGTCAACCCAAATAACCATGTTTAGTTTTTGATTTAATTTAAAAGTTATTGCTTGTAGACGTTTTTAAATCAAAATTATTTCTAATTTTATTTTGTAAACATTTCCTAAACAAAATTTTGATTCGATAATTAATCGAGCTATGGTGTTTAATTAGCGATACCTTCAAATATATTCTTTAAAGAAAAAATTAAGTAAGCAACGTAAATTACCTATTTTCTAAAACGTGCTTAGTGTAATGATTCATTCTACAGTCCTTCTATAAGATAACCCCTGCTGAGACTACCTGCTGTTAGAATTGTAAATGATACCCTTAAGCCCGCTTCACAATGTGCAAACTTTTGTTTACAGAAATTGTGGTGTCCAAGTTTTAAATTTCATGAGTGTACATGGGGATATTGGAAACGGTTGGAGATACAATTTCGGTTAAATGGGAGAAAAGTTGCGCATTTATCTGTCCAAAAATAATCTACGTTTGTTTTAATTTAAATCAATACCGTTACATAGATACAGGGTGAAACAGGAAATTGTGCATTTTAGAAAAATTGCCATATTTCCTTTATTATAGAAGTTATGGTCATCAAATTTTAGGATATCGGTAAGAGGACACTCTGAAACTAAAAATGGTGCCAAAAATTGTTTACGCCTACTATGTTGTGCACGGCCGAAATCAACTATTGTTTTTTTTATGGGCGCCATATTGAATTTCTACATTTTCAAAATCCTCATTAAAAATGCTCTGCAACCATGTATCACACATTTATGTTCGGTCAAGCTAAAGCATGAAAAATAAGAAAATTAAGATTTCAGGGCTTTGATATTGCTATTGTTAATCTAACTGTCAAAGTAGAATTTTCTGTTAGTCAGTCTCAGTTGTGTTTAGTTAATAAACTGTTGGTTTAAAATGAATTACTTTTCAAATCGTGATAAATACGATATGTTGGAGTGTATTATTCTTTGTCGCAAAAATGACGCGCAAGTGGAAGAAATGTATTTGAATAAATACCCTGAAAGACGACAACCGGGTAGAGCTATGTTTAGACAACCTTATCGCCTACGGAAGTTTTGCTAAGGTTACAAGAAACAAACCTGTAGACGAAAATAAAGAATACTTGGTTTTGCAAAGAGTGGTTGGAGACACCTCGTACATCTACCTCATATTAAAGAGATAACAGGCGTTGCTCGGCCAACAGCGGATAATATTTTAAAACGCCATAAATATCATCTTTATCGTGAACGGCCTTGCCAGAGGCCCCAGGATGGCGACACGATTAGAAGGAAGGCATTTTGCCAGCGGTTTATTCAGAAAAATAATGAAAAACCAAACTTTTTCTTACAAATCCTTTAGTCGGACGAGAGCCGATTAACGAACTGTGGACTTTTTAATCGTAAGAATACCGTTTACTGGTCAGATGTAAATCCACGGCTAACTTAGACATCAAGTGAGGTGGGGATTTAACGTTTGGTTAGGTGTTTTGGGTACCAGCATGATTGGGCCATATTTATTCAATGAAAATCTAAATTCTGAGACAAATTTAAACCTTTTACAAACAAACGTAGCGGAAGAACTTATTAACCTTCCACTAGCGGTTCTACGACAGATGTTTTTCCAACAGTACGGCGCACCGCCACATAATGAACAAATCATTACAAACTTTTTAAACGCAGAATTTCACGACAGGTGGTTAGGCAACTTGGGACTCGTAAGATGTCCTGCAAGGTCCCCTGACGTAACACCCGTCGATATCTTTGTATGTGGTCACCTCAAAAATCAAGTATACGGTAGGACCTACAAAAACGTAGAAGAATTAAGAGAATCTGTTACAGAGGTTGTTCATCGACTTGGTAAACAAATAAATACAGATAAATCAGGACCTATTAAAGTAACATTACATTCAGCTTCGGATGCACTATTAGAAAAATAAATACAAAATTAAGGACGTTTTCATTAAGCAAGATCAAACTCCTATGCAATTGAAATATTTAGCGAATCTTCGTTTAGAACTCAAATACCGCCAAGATAAAGGAGAATGTAATCTTACGTTCAAATATATAAACGGTCAACCTTGTATAATTATGTCAAAAAACTAATTAATCAATCCGAAATCTATACTGGTCAACTAATAATTTTTTATCAGAACGTCAGGGGTCTTCAAACCAAATTAGACTATCTTAAAACTGCTAATTTTACTACTGAAATTGGAGTAATGCTTACCGAAACTTGGCTTGTTCCTGAAATACATAATTCCGAACTAGCATTTCATAACAGTTTGGCGTTTGACAACTCGACATGTAAATAATTAAAAGTTTTCGTGCTACGGACGCGTAGCATTAACTTTGAAGTCAAATACGTTTGTTTTGCAAAATGTTGGCATTTTAATCATTGAATATATTGTTGATCATTATAAACACTATAACACAGTAATGACGCCGGGTATAGCAATAACTTTGAGATCAAATATTTTCATTTTAATAAATGTCACTTTAATTCTTGGACATGTTGTTTATAACAACTATACATTGCACAATTTACCTAAAACTATAGTGTCACGCGAGTTCATAAGTTTGAGATCAAATGTTTTCGTTTTAAAAATACTGGCATATTAATTTTTGGATGTGATGTTTTTAACATTTTAATTCTTGGATATTGATAAATTTTCCTAAAGCTTGATCCATACGAAAATCTTTAAATCTCTCCACCAAGGTTTTATATTTAGGAACTATGACGTCGCGCGGATTCATAACTTTAAATCAAAACTTTTTGCTTAAAAATTATAGCATTTTAATTCTTGAATATGTTGTATATAACTATAAAGACTAGTCATAGTTTTATATAATTATTTATAATTAAAATGTCATTTCCTTGCCTCACTATTTGTGTTGTTATATTTTTAGCGGTACAATAACTGCATTGATGGTATTTTGTATTTTTAAAATTTTTTGTCTTATACAGGGTGTCCTTAAAATGTGTGGACATCACTTAACCACAGATTCCTGGACTCAAAATAAGATGATTTAACCCAACTTACCTATTTCCAAAAGTGCTTTGTTTAGCCAATATTCTGATCCAAAGTTCAAAAGAATTTTTTTTTATTTTGCTTATAACAAAAGAACGGTTTTGTCGATTTTGATGATATTTGGTATTGCACTCCTTACAGATCTAGGTCATCTTTTAAGGTGATATTAGTTATTATCAGTGGACCATTAGTGTACGAAACACGGGTAACCCGGCAAAAACCACTCAAAAACTTTTTAATGTAAAGACCAATAACTTTTCAAAAATAGTTTCAGAAAGAGACATTCAATAGTAATCTTTTTTGTTATTTGTTAATTGATGAGATCTTTTAAGGTTTAGACACAAAAAAATATAATCTGAGGGACCGCGCACTATTGATAACCAATAGCTATTATCATTTATTTTTTAGAATACCAGACTGCTAGATAATATCTGTTTTAAGAAATGCAGTGCGCGGTCCCTCAGATTTTATTTTTGTATCTAAACCTTAAAAGATCTCATTAATTAACAAGTAACAAAAAAGTTTACTATTGAATGTCTCTTTCTGAAACTATTTTTTGTAAAGTTATTGGTCTTAACATTAAAAAATTTTTGAGTGGTTTTTACCGGGTTACCCGTGTTTCGTACACTAATGATTCACTGATAATACCTAATATCACCTTAAAAGATGACCTACATCTGTAAGGAGTGCAATACCAAATATTATCAAAATCGACAAAACCGTTCTTTGTTATAAGCAAAATAAAAAATTTCTTTTGAACTTTGAATCAGAATTCTGGCTAAACAAAGCACTTTTGGATATAGATAAGTTGGGTTAAATCATCTTATTTTGAGCCCAGGAATCTGTGGTTAAGTGATGTCCACACATTTTAGGGACACCCTGTATAATCCGTTGCTCTTTTGCTAACTCTTTCAAGTTTTGAAGATGACACGGAATTAGGTACATCTGATCTTGACTTCATGCTTTTTTTCACCAAATGCAATCAATGATTTGAACAAACTACCTCCTCGGTAAAGTCAAGCTCAGATCTGCTCCATATCGTTTGACGACATCTCTTTTACCTTAATATATTAATGGCTGATAATATCAGTTCAGTTCAGTTTTCATGTTGTTTGTTGGATTACAATACTTTTTACAAGCAACCTTCTCAAAAGTACTTAATCTTTCAACAATATTTCCAGGGCAACACATCTGTCTTTTTTTTCCTTTATCTCTTCTGTTGGAATCATTGACATTTAATTGCGTTCTGTTAGGTGTCGTCGTCATTTTTGTATGTATCTCGATTTTAAATAATGGGACTTGGTGTGATATATACAAATATTTCTGCTTCAGATGATGATCATTCTTACCTTTTAAACCACGGTAGTGTTTTTTGACTAACGAATGATATAAGAAAAGAAGACTTGTCCCTTGTAGATTGAAACTTAAGTCTAGTAGATTTTTGTAAAAATCAAAAAAAAATTCCCAATTCATTGATCTGCGCTGGTTGTTTAAAAGGCAACACAGCGTTCGTAGAATTGTATGTGTGTTACCATCTCTGATGAGTTCTAATAAGGGCGAAATATGCATCAGATAGTTTATTTATTTGTAGTTGTACAATTTTTCCTAATATTTATTTATGTATAAATTAATGCTAAACTATAACATGGATAATATAATTGTGATATTTTGAATCATTTCTAATACAACTAAAATACTAACCATACATTTTACTTTTAGCTGTTTAAGAGGGAAAAGGATTCCTTCAAACGTCCGTGATGGTCTCTTAATAACTTTACAAGACCGTATACGAATTCCATGGTATGGTGGAGCTCGTAAAATAGCACCTGATGTAATTATACCGGTGCTACTTGTACCTGCAGTTCTGGTGATTAGTACTATGGGAATATGGTGGACGGTTACAACATTTACTCTAACTCTTATTTCACTGCTTTACTTGTCTACTTTCGCGAGCATATGTAAATCCAATTTTTTTCATAACGTGGACTATTGCTTCGCTGGTCTCCATGTTTTTAATTTTTGAGTTTTTAGTAGTACCTTATTTAGAAATTTTAATTCACGAAAATATTATACTGGTTTTAATACTGAGCGCGTGTATTATTTGCGTACGGGTTATGAGGGCAAAAACTGCGCGTCTCCAATTTGTAGAAAATGAAGTAGGAGAACGCGAAAAAATTCAAAATCATTGTTCTTTCTGTCATGTTGTGGTACCGGAAAAAAATTATCATTGCTTGTGGTAAATTAGTTTGTATTGTTTACAATCGTGAAGATGCATTTCGATGATTACAGGATTGACACTTGTATCGGTCGGCACAATCGGCGCCTATCGTCTCTGGCTATTCTCTTAGCAATTTTTTTTCTACTATACAATGCCAACTTAACTTTGACAACAGTGTGCCATCCTTTTTTGGTATACAATGTTATTCTTTTCCCGGATGACTGCTCTGAAGTGTATGAGCAATTTGAGTAAGGAGTGAGTGTTAATGATTTAAATTTTTTTTCAATCCTTTTTAGGTATTCTTTATGCTTTGTGGGCGGAGTTTATAGTTTGTGCATAGGAATATTACTGATATTGTCGCTGACTTACCGAATTATATTATTCTCATTTACAGCTTTTCGTTTAGACAAACTCTCTTCGATTGTGTCAATGGTGTGCCATCATTGGATTAATCCATGCTGTCAAAGGACGATAGAGTAGTATTATGATTGATTTGATTAATCATATTTGTATGATCAGTATTAATCCGATCGGATCCTAGCATAAAACATAAATTTGTCATTAGGTATTTAAATTTGTGAAAATATAATATATCTATATCGATAGTTTTTTGTTCCTTTTTAGCATCCTATCCGGTATATATCTCGAAAACTATTTGGAGTACGATATTGAAATTTGGCAGTTATAAACCGTAGGTAGTATTACGCATTTTAAGCAAGCAGCAACGTTGTTACAACGTCACATTTTGGATCACGTAGTATCATTTTTAGAATTTTTAATGGGACACCCTGTATATTTTTTCACTGCTGTAAAGGTCCCTCCTATGCTAATTCAGACATACCTTTATTTTTATTTTTTTTTTGGTAATTAAGTAGTTAGAAACGATAAACAAATTTTTATGTTTTGAAAAACTAAGAGAGCTTAAAAACAAAAAACGTTCACTGTATTATTGTTGTTAAAAGTTTAATGACTTAAAACTTATCATACCTTTAAGTTTCACTTACGCGAGTATGTTGATATGCTGATCATTTATGGAGAATGTGGAAGAAACAGCAGACGTGCTAGAGATTTATACAGAAATCGTTTTCCCGAGCGAACAACTCCAGGTAAAAATACTTTTGCTTATGTAGAACAAAAGTTAAGACATGGTTCTTTTCAACCGGAAAACATCAAAATTCTCGACGTAAGCCTATTGTAACAGATGATAATGTTATTCACATTCTTGCTTATATCCAAGTCAATCCCCACATTTCAACTCAATGTCTTCATCAAGAATTAGGGATAAGTAAATCAACTTTCCAGAGGGTCTTAAAGCAATACAAATATCATCCTTTCAAAGTACATTTAACGCAAAGTCTGACTCCTGCAGATCCAGAAAGGAGACTTAATTTTATTGCTGAAATGTCAGTTAAAATCGAAGAGAACCCTTAAATGTTTGGTGCGGTTTGTTTAATTGCCGCTTGATTGGGCCGTATTTTTATGACGGGACTATGACAGGCGAAAGGTATTTAGATTTTCTCCAGAATATTCTTCCCGATTTGCTTGAGAACATTCCACTAAAATGAGAGAGCGACTATGTCTTGGCAACAGTGTGGTGCATTTCCTCATTTTGCTCAGCGAGTAACGTCACATCTGGATGTGTATTTCTAAGAAAGATGGATTGGAAGAAATGGTACACTACTTTGGCCGGCTCGTTCACCTGATATAACCCCGTTAGATTTTTTTCTTTGGGGATATTTAAAAGGATTAGTGTATGTTACAGCTCATACCGACGTAGACGATTTAAAAAACAGAATCAGAGCAGCTTGCCAATCTCTTACACCAGAAATGATTCAAGCAGCATGCACAAGAAATTTACTTAGAAGATTTGAATGCTGCATTACTGAAAATGGTAATCAATTTGAGCAAGAACTATAGCAAAAGTGTTATTCTATTCCAAATATTTTATGTTTCTAAGCTATCTTTGTTTTTCAAATAAAAAAACCTACATGAAAATTTGTTTATCGTTTCTAAGTACTTACCTACAAAAAAAATAGAAATAAAGGTATGGCTGAATTAGCATAGGAGGAACCTTTACAGCAGTGAAACAATATACAGGGTATCCCATTATAAATTCTAAAAATGATACCACATGATCTATCTGTTGATCATTCGTTAATTTTAATATACACATTTTTTTTCAAGTTTTATTTTAATACAACAATTGATAAGAAAACCATGATACAAAAAGTTTGTGTTTGTCTCAGCTGTAAGTTAAAAAAAATGGGGTTAAGGTAAAATAATTTAACAAATCAACCGCATTGGACAATCAGATATGACGTATTACAAACCAATCAAATTACCTTTTTTTATTATCAAATAATTAACATTTAAAAATTTGCTAAAGCAACTTTGTCGACAGATGTGTAAGTAATTATAAAAGTCGATTCTTCGATTATTAATATCAATAACAATGTCGAATCGCCTGCTGTAAATTTGCAAGAGATTGTACAATTGCAAATTCATGAGAGACAACTCGAGTATAAGTTGACAACTGTTTAAGATGCGATTGTCGACTTATTACTCAAAGGTAGGTCTGAAATAAGCAACAGAAATAGAACTTAGGAAGACGGGAAAACATGGAGAGTTTTAGGGGAGGCTTACGTTCAACGATGGGCGAAAAACAGGGCTGGATAATGATGATGACAATTGGCTTGGTGTGATTATGACTCTGTTTTCACAGTCCCAAGTTACTTTAATTTTAAAATAGTCAACTCTCAAAATGTGGTTAAATATGTAATAGTCATTTTTTTCTTAAATTTTATAATGTTTTGCACACACTCGATCAAATATTTTGAACGATCAACATAATTAAAACATTTGTAGTTAATAAAAATAAATTTGAACCCTAAGAAATAAAAATTATGTTTACATATTTCATTATTAATACCAATTTTCAGTATTTGCGACAGCAACATAAGGCTTCCACATTTTTTATAAAATTTATACATTTCATTTATTTTGGTTCCCATAAACGTAAGGCAGTTTTTCAAAAGTTTATTCATCCCTACTAATTTTGGCGCCATAACCGTGTGGCGGTTTCTAAAACAATATATTAATTTTGATAGGCATCTATATTTCCTGTCAATCTACGTCAACTTGTAAAAGTAAACATAGTTGATATTGAAGTGAAATATGTGTCTTAACAACTTCTCGTGTATAAGGAAGACGTAAATGGTAAATAATTTATTGTTAATTCGCAACATGATGAGCTCAAATAAGAGCGAATGTATACATCAGGTGTTCTTTTGGGCGTATATGCTACTGTCCAAGAAATACTTGGCTTGCAATACAGGACTATTGTTTCGCAGTTGTCTTTATACTGATCCTATTCAGTACCCTGTGAGCAGTGCTGGATTTACCAATAGGCCCTACAGGCCCCGGCCTATGGGCGCGCCATGCTAAAAGGCGCAAAATTAATACGCAATGTTTTCAGAAAATTTTCAGACTATAAACGAAGCCGTACGTTATAGAAAGTCGGAATGCAAAGCAGCTTCAATCGTATGACGTAACGATTGCGCTCGGGCTGAGTCGAACTTGCCGAGCTATGAACTTTTATTACTTATTTAAATGCAACGCAACTGCAACAAGCAACAGTAAGGATTGAAATGCGTAGTTGCGTAGTGTTGCAATGTTTTTAATTTTATTGTGCTAAGACCTGAGTTTATTAACATTTGTTAACGTGTTTCCGAGTTTCCGTGTTTGTAATAATACCGTGTGTGTCTACAATGAGTCATAAACTAAAACTTAGTGGGGCACAGTTTAGAAAAAAGCGCGAAGACAAAGACGAAAGAAATGAAAAAATTATAAAGCAGGTTCCTAAAATAACAACATTTTTTTCACGAAATGCGGATTGTGTAAATGGGACGGTTAATAATCTAAAAAGCAATGACAGTTTACCGTCAGTTTCTTCTATCTGTGAAACTGATTTGCAGCAGGTTACATTTGAAAAACAAACTGAAGGTGAAATACCTTTAAAAAGTGTGAGGAAACTGATTTTGTGTTTCATTCGGATCCGGCTTTGTGGAATGTAAATGAAGAACTACGAGATTATATATGTACTACTAATGGTGTGGTACAAAATTCAGATTCAGACTTTAATCAGTCTAAAAGACAATATCCTGACAAAGTTCGTTGTCTGTCCAAGAGCTTATTTTCAAAAAACTCCAAAATGGCGAAACAAAAACAGAACATGGCTGGTTTATTCACCATCAAAAGGATGTGTTTTTGCGCTCCATGTATGCTATTTGGACAGTCTGATAAGACTGGCGCATTTCATAGCGGATACAATGATTGGAAAAATGCTAATCGACGAGTTTCAGAACATGAAAATAGTTTTAATCATAAAGATAACTTAGAGAAACTAAAACTTAGAGGTAGTTTAAAAGGCTGTGTTGACAGCCAGCTTACTGAAGCTCTCGAACTAGAAATCCATTATTGGAGGGAGGTACTTAAGCGAGTAGTGGCGGCAGTTAAATATTTAACTGTTCAGGGTCTGGCATTACGTGGTACACATGAACACCTAAAAATTTTGACAATGGGAATTTCCTCGGACTATTGCAATTCCTAGCTGAATTCGACCCTTTCATGGCGGAACATTTAAGGCAATATGGTGATAAAGGTTCCGGTACTACATCTTATATTTCAAAGACAATATATGAAGAACTTATTGCTGTTATGGCAGACAAACTTACAAACACAATTACAAAAGAAGTTAAAAAGCCAAATACTTTGGTATAGTATTAGACTCTACACCGGACATATCACATGTTGATCAACTGACCTTGGTGCTCAGATATGTTGCCAGTGATGGCGATCCAATTGAAAGGTTTATTTGTTTTGTGCCAAATGTGAGCCATAAAGCTGAGGAAATTGTCACATTAGTTCTAGATCTCTTTGGAAAACTTGATTTGGACATTTCTAATTACAGAGCACAGTCATACGACAACGCTTCAAATATGTCTGGCGTGTATACCGGTGTTCAGGCTCGTATCAAGGAACTTAATCCTCTAGCGGTGTATGTGCCATGCTCAGCACATTCCCTAAATTTAATAGGTTCTTGTGCAGCAGAATCATGTAAAGAGGCTATTTCATTTTTGGATTGCTGCAGTCCCTATTCAATTTTTTAGTGCCTCAACTCACAGATGGGCTATCCTACAGAAAAACTGTACCCTTAAGTTACAAAGTCTCTCTAGGACTCGATGGTCTGCTCGTCACGACGCATGCCGAGTTGTAAGTGAAAACACAGAAGGTATTTTGGAAAGTTTGAATGAAATTTCTACTAACTCTGACGAGAAACCATCAACAAGGAATGAAGCCAATGCTTTGAGAGAAAAATTGAACTCCATGGAGACAACATTTATGTCAATTTTTGGAGTACCATATTGGAAAGGTTTAACAAGGTGAACATAAAACTGCAGCATGAAACTACAGAGTTAGGAAAGATTATTAGTTACTATGATTCTCTTTGTGGATTTCTTCAAGAACTAAGAGAAACCTTCGATAGCCTAGAAAAAGCAGCAAGAGACAAATGTGGCAGAAAGGAGTATGCAGCAGACAACCGACGCAAAAGGAAAATATCTACCAAGTTTGATTACTATAGTGAACAAAGCATTGATGCTGAATTTGAATTCACAGGTTCTGATAACTCGTGTGAACACTTTCAATGTCATATTAGATAGCTTACATTCCGAACTCAAAAGACGTGGAAATAAATACACTCAACTATACAACAAGTTTGAATTTTTTGAAGTTCTTAAAGAACTAGAAGTCACAGAAATCACCAAACATGCAGGAGAATTATTGAGATTGTACCCCGAAGATCTAGAGCCAGTTTTTGTTGACGAGTGTTTACATTTGAAACCTTTTTGGTGCAAAATACTCCCAAAGAAAAAAACAGCATGACTTTAACGGACATAATCAAGGTTTTACGTCATTTCGATGCAGTTGAAATCTACCCAAACATTGACATTGTCTTAAGAATGGTCCTGCACCAGCAACAAACTGTACAGGAGAAAGATCCTTCTCTACCCTTCGTCGTGTGAAAAACTATTTAAGAGCTTCAACCAGCCATGATAGATTGACATCGTTAGCCCTACTCAACATCGAGAGTAGGCTGACTCAAGAGGTGTCTTATGATGACATCATAGACACATTTGCTCGAAAAAAGCAAGAAGGAAGGTTTTATAAATTGACTTTGAAGGAAAATTGTCTCACATCAGTTATAAAAAGTCCTTCTTTTTATTCTTATTGATTTTAAAACCAATTTCGTATAATTTTTGATTTATTACGAGAAAATTTTAGTTTTGAATATTAATATCAGCTTAATTAGAATAATTCATTATGTATAGTCGTAGGTTGTATGATGTTCTATACATATATATGTGCAAGTGTATAATGAGTATTAAATCGTTTAAACTTATTGTAACATCCGTTGGACTATTTATTTATAGTTTATATACCCAAATTTAGAAACAGTTGATTCTTTCAATATTTAAATTTATTTAATGGATTTTACTTAACAATAAATTAAAATAAAATAAAATTACCTTCAGAAAGACCTTTCTGAGGTCTATATTCTCCCTCCTTCAAGCTGGTATAAAAGAGGGCGGCAAAACCTACGGGCCTAGGGCGCATAAAATCTAAATTCGGCCCACCCC
>JALBCR010002030.1:0-82148 GCA_030710515.1 Abscondita cerata
TATTGCAAAAACAGCTTAAAACTTTAGGCAAAGTACTAGATTTGGGGTATCAAATTTTACAAAGAATCTTTGTAAATGGTTCCAAAATATATGGTCTAACATATTCGAATTCGGATATAGTATACCTATTTAGGTTTTTAGGCTTACTTTTTTAAATAAAGGTTAGAATTACAAGAGTAATATTAAAGTGACAATAAGTTCAAAATTGCGTTTAGTCCCTTTGAAGCAACATGCATGTTCTGATGATATATCTTTTCTTAAATAATACCTACATGAATTGTATTTAGACTCACAATTGTCTCTTTAACATTTTATTCATTTTGTGCTAAATTTTTAATAGTTTTAAAAAATTTACCGCGCGGTCCTCGATCTTCAAACATCCATTATTCTCATTTTCCCAATATTTGAGGTTAGGAACGAGATTTTGAAAAATGACTTTTACTGGCCTATTTGGATGTTATTTGAATACTTTATCACAAAAAAAAGTTATATCATTCTATTTGATTTTTTTTGGTTTTTTTTTATTTGGGTCATGGTGTCAAAACTAGGATTGAACTAAATTAATTATATTTTGGTTGATTTTTTATTGCTTAAGGAATGCTCTTTTCAACGATACCAAATTTGTTAAAATCGGTCAAACCGTTAAGAAGTTAAAGCAGGTTATTGCAAAAATGTTGAACACCCCCGCCATCTTTGTTTTTGAAATAACTGAACTTTTGATTTTACGAAAATGATAGATAAACTGGTTCTCTTTACAAATGTAAAAAATTTTTTTGTTTATTATGCAAAATTTATAGAAAATGCAATTTAAAAACTTACGCAGTTATTTGATTTTTTTGGTTTTTTTTTATTTGGGTCATGGTGTCAAAACTAGGATTGAACTAAATTAATTATATTTTGGTTGATTTTTATTGCTTAAGGAATGCTCTTTTCAAAGATACCAAATTTGTTAAAATTGGTCAAACCGTTAAGAAGTTAAAGCAGGTTATTGCAAAAACAATTGAACACCCCCCGCCATCTTTGTTTTTGAAATAACTGACCTTTTGTTTTTACAAAAATGATAAATAAACTGGTTCTCTTTACAAATGCAATTTAAAAATTTAAGATGGCAGTTACGCCCTCTTGTGGTTATTTTTAAAACTTGAAAATATTTTCCTGCGATTCTTCATGGCCGATTTACCTAATATTTTTTTTATATCAAAGTCATACGACGAACGGTTCCCGAGATATGGCCGAGGAACAATCTTATTGGGTCACCCGGTACATATGCGCTTATGAAATTCTGAACTAAGTAAGTTTAGTGAAAAAAACAGACAATGTTGCCTGTCATCCACAGTTAGTTATTTGGTTAGATATATTTGCTACCGCTAATTACGGAAATACGTCAATATGCATTCGAGAAATTCAAGTTATACTAAACAACTAAAATTTTAGTTGACTACGGAATTGATTTCTGTATTAAAGATACAAGCTAAATATTTTAGAAGTTGTGTATAATACGTGTAAAGGTAGGACATACGTTATTGGTAATAATAAATTTTAAATATAGCTAAGTAACGAATTTATTTCATTAAACTAGTAACGATTAATATGTATCTGCAAAGGAAGAGAACAGTTTTTTTGTGAACAATAATAAAACATGTTGTTCAAGAAAGTGGGTGACGTTGAAAATTTTGTGATGTGGACGAGCTTTTGTTCTCATTCAACACATTTTTATGTTGGCGAGCTTTATGTGCTATGGCGCCGCATACTATTGGTATCTGCATCTTACAAGTTATACACCTAGAAGACTTGGGTTTTGAAAGTTTCGTGACATGATAATTCTACCTTTTCTTAGATAGCCAATAATTACCATGTGAAGCATCTGTAACATAAGTGTAACGTTAGTCAATTAAAGCAATTGGAGTTGTTGTAGAAAATTGATTTAAAAGTGTTGCAGCAGTGTTCTATATCACACTGGCTGTAATCAAGTTTTGGATGATTGAGTTTATAAACTGAGAGTTTGGTCCCTATTAGCCACAGTAGATTATCCTGAATAAAGACACATTTACTAGCAAATAATACTTTTCTAAAGCCCTAGAGAAACAAAAAACTGCTTTATTTATTAATCAACTGAACAGAAAACATATAATATAACTTTCTGTGTATACGTCATTCCCGCCATTGTCCTAAATAAGTACTATTTTTTGAAATTAATAGTACAATTTTGGAACTCACCAAAGAACTCTACCAGCTTGATACATAGATTTTCTAATATCCACTGACTCGTTGTTGCTTGTATTATCGTTTTTCACTATTGAAACTGTGCTTACTTCTCTATAGATACCCACACCAGCTACGAGACAAGCATTGGTTTATTTCAAGCAGTGACTGTCATCGACATATTTTCTTGCCACTGATTCACTCTGCCACTTTCCCAATTTTATCAAGTTTGTCATGTTACCCTCATCATCAAAATGGAAGGTGGCACCTGTACGTCGTGACAATGCCCTGTGCGACTTGTACCATCTGGCAGCTCCAAATATGTTGCAATCTTGGAAGGTATACACCCAAAGGTATTTTTTTACCTACCGGCTGAGACGTACATCGGTTTTTTCAGAGCCCCAAAAAAAATCTATCATCAGACACACATGCGGCCGCAAAGATATGTAATGGCTTATTAACTTCAATGCATTCATCTACAATTCCTCTATAATAATAAAACTTCTCTCTTTATTAGTTTAGTTACAGGAATTTCAATATATGCCTTCATATCCCGAACATCTGTAAATCTCATCTTCACGAGTTCATTCCCTCTGCAATAGGCCCATCAGCAATGCAACTTGTAGATATAAGTCTATGTACAAATAAAGCTCTTATATTGTAACATATCATACCTTATGCTTCAGATGTTGAGAATCTGAACTTCTCTGACAAATGTGACAACCTGCTTCCGAGTAAGGATTTTAGACTTTTTGGGCAATACTCTTTCTGGACTTGCACCAAATATCCTTGTAGTTGCATCCATTTTTCACAACTCTTAATATTCTTCTTAACAACCAACTCTTTACGGAGCATCAAAAATTTTATCCAAAACGAATTGGGAGAATATGATTCTAACTGTAAACCAAGATCTGAGAAAATCACTTACTAAAAATTACCTAAACATACCAACTCTTGCAAAACGAGTGTACTCATAGGCCAATTTTGATTTTGTCGGCATGATTGCCTCGTTTGTTATCGCGGCTCTCTCAAAAACATTTTCTGGCACTCCTTCATCAGCCATTTTGATGAAAATTTTGTAATATTTGATAAATAAGGGTTCATCATCACCATAGATACGACTAAGAATCACTTAATTTTTGGATGGCAAAATAATTATTCCTATTATTATCCATGATAATAATCACTGTTAACTGCTTGCAGCAAGTATGACATAAAACGTTAGACGTAGACCCCTCAAGCCGGAGGTCCTCGGGTTCTATATTGTTAATCTTGAGCTTTATTTAGTTCATGAAGCCCTTGATACGTTAATTACTATTAACAGCATTTAGATCGTATTGCTAAATTCAATGTGATCGAAACATTATGTACAACACGTTATTCCTTCTTAAGGGCACTACAGCAACAATGTTACCCCGGGTTTTCTTACATTGGCAAATTTAGAAGCTTGACAATTCAGTGGAGAACTTGCCATAAACTTATGCGAAAGAAATAGGTAAGAAGGCAGTTGGTTCCACCATCTCAAATTGGTTATCATAATTTGTGGAAGCCACGAGGATAGAAACCAAACAGTTGGAAGTTACGGGTCTGTGATAACTAGTTGTAGACAATTGCCGCCAGGACAACTTGGCGTTACGACAATTAGTAACAGGATAACTCAGACAATCAAATCAAAAATTGTTTATTGTGGGACAACCGCAAAAGGTAGACGTTTAACTTTAAAGTTGGTTTTCCACTCTACCATACAAAACATTAAATAAAGTAACATATTCTTATGTGGAAAAGAGAATTATAATAATACAGTAAACAAAACAGAGAAAGTATATAATTGTAGTAATAGTTAAGGTTTTACACAATTACCTACATTCTGCTAAAAACATTTTTTTAATGCTTCGTTTAATGGTTGTTTAATGCAGCCTTCTGATACAATTAGAAGCAGATCCGCTGTAAAAATGGTGAACAGAAGCGGTTCAAGTATGCTTCCCCGAGGTACACCCTGCGACACAAATACTCTCTTGATAACTGTTTATTAATTTTTACATTTTGCGTCCTATAGGTAAGAGAACTTTGAAATCAAGTAGCATAGTTTGTCAAGAATTGATTTATTGATTGATGAAGTCAAAGTCTTTACTGCAATCCAGCAAAATCAAAATTGTAACTTTTAAATTATTTATGGACTTTTCAATATCATTAGTTATTTTTAATAAGAAATATTAGTGCTGTGCTCAAAAGCAATCGTTGGTGGACGGTTATTAAATATCTAAGGAATAAGAGAAAATTCTATAAAAGTGACATGAATCTCTGCAGAGGGAGTGGGTAAGAAGACAAGTAGCTCCATCATCTCAATATCAGAATTTGTAGAAACCATGATTTAAAACGAAAATAAAAAAGGTCACCCTTATAATTGTTGATGTGCTTACAGAAACTAAAAAGAAAAAAATCAAAAACGATTTATGCAATGAGTTGGAAAGGATATACAAAGGTTATACAGTGTGTCTACTTAAGTTGGACTCATATGGAAAACTTTTTATTATTAGTTTTAGGAAAAAAAGTTATTCTTCATAAAAAAGTTCTGCATTATCTAAAACCTAAAATTCAATCATCAAATATTTCTTATTTTAAGCCGTATACGAGGTTTGTTAAAAAATATTAATCTTACCTAGAGAAAGGTACTTAATATTTACAATCCGAAAAATTGATCAAGTAAAGTTGATTAAAATTAAAATTATATTGAAGGATGGCACCAAAATTTAGCATAAAATACGATTTTTGATTAGGTTACGTTCCTTGCATTACAAATGTGCACTTCTTCAGGCCAGACTATTTATTAAGGAATGAATAGTAAATTTAATCAGTAAATCTATACATATACTTCATATCCTTAATATACTAATCTAAATTATAGGTGATTGACTCGACTACTTACTTAAAACAAATAAATGGTCCGCCACTTGAAATAAGTGTAAACTATACACAGTAGATATTAATTTACAAACAACAAAATAAATTAACAATTAATATGTAATGATTGCAATTTGGGTTTTAGATAAAACACACACTCTATACGTAAAAACGAACTTAACATGAATGACTAGATAACAAGTTTCCCATATGAGTACAATTCCTTATTAACACACTATTTAATTTTAGTGATAAAATGTTATTATAAAGATAGTAACAATAACAGCTTCAGAATCATACATTTGCAGCGAATATGGTCATTTGCAGCACACAGTTCCCAATGAAAGATATACCTGGAGATCCAATAGTGGTGGAAATATGCCGCAAATCGACCATGTGTTAATAGAACAAAAACACAAAGCAAACATAACAATTGTAAAAGCTTCAGAAGGTACAACACACGAATCTGACCACACAATAATAAAATAACTTTTAGATGCAAATGGTACATAATAACAGAAACCGCAAAAAGTATTAGAAGAAGTAAAAGAAAAGAAAGAGAAAGTGATGGAATCAAGAATGCCAATCAAAAACATAAGAGAAAAGAAAAGCTTCTCTCCAGCAACATCAAAGAAAAACAAGAAGTAGCCAAAACAAATATGAGGAAACTAGAAAAAGAAGCTTATAGAGGCTACTAAAAAGGGAAAGCGATAATTTCTTAACAGGAATTAGAAAATCTAGAAAAACATCTATCAAAAGACGGAAACATAAGACAACTGTACAAAGAAGTTATCACCAAACGAAAAGGTTTTCAAGCACGATCAATCAAAGTCAGGAGTAATAGTGATACATTGTCCGGAGATAAACTTAGTATTACTAAAAGATGGCAAAACTCTTTAACAAATTTGTTGAATAGACCAGATGCAGAAAACCATGAGCAGAGAGTTTTTGAAGAGGTAGTGGAAACATTTAAAAGTTTCAGAAAGGGAAAAAACCCATGAGAAGAGAGAATACTAGTCAAAATGAAATTAGCAGGAGGAAGTAAAACATGGAAAAAAAATACAGGCAGTACTCCGAAAAATATGGGAGAAAAAAGACTACCGGAATCCTGGAAGACAGTTATCATAATATTCATTATGTATGGGTATACATACAAAAGGGGACAAGACAAGGGGCATGAACTTTAGAGGAATATGCTTGCTTCCAATACTCAAAAATTATATACAATAGATTAGCAAATTACACTAATGATATTGTAAGAATTTACTAAAGTGGTTTTTGAGCAACAAAGGCCACAGATACATACCACCTTCTTGTTGATTTCTAACAGGCATACGACTCAATAGAGAGAAGAGTACTATGGAGTACAATGCAAAAACTAGGTATCCCCCAAAAATTGATAAGATTACTAAAAATAACTATAGAAGACCCAAAATGCAAGGTTCAAGTACCCAACCAATACAGAGTGACTGTTTATGCATGTTTATGTAACTTGATACTCGAAAAGGTCATACGGAATACTACTAATAAAGAAAAGAAAACAATCCTAAATAAAGCAAACTTACTAGCAGGGTTTGCTGACAATGTAAATATGGTGGGGAAAAATATAATAGCAGTAAAGGAAGAATTTGTAGAACTTAGAGAAAAAACAAGACAAGTGGAACTGAGAGTGAAAAGGTAAAACCAAATTTTTGAAAAAAGGGGAAAGAGGAAGGATTCGACAAAACATAACTTTAGGAGACGTTAACTTCAAGGTGATGCAGTCGTTGTCGTAAATATTTGGAATCGGTAATAATAATATAAATACGAACACGAAAACTGCAGAGCAATAAATGTTATTTTGCACATGAAAGACATATTTGGATCATCAATATTATCCAGACTACGATAATAAGGCTATATAAAACTATAATGCCCCTCATAGTACTATATTTCAATGAAACGTGGTACATGACAATAACACAGAAAAGTCTGCTAAACACTTTTAAAAGAAAAGTAATAACAGCCATAGCAGGATCAATACAAAGAGAAAATATATAGAAAAGAAAGTTAAATACTAAAGTGGAGAAATACTAGAAGAGAGAAGCATTGTAGCATCAATTAAGGCAGCCAGAATGAGATGGGCGAGACACCTATGAAGGATGGAAGATAATAGAGGAGTAAAAAGGATTTCTCAATATTAAGGAAAAACGTTCACAGAGAAGGCCAAGAAGGCCAAGAAAAAGATGGATAGATTGTGTAAAAGATGACTTAAAGATACTAGACATAAGAAATGAAAAAGCAGTGTAGAAGAATAGGAGCAGTTGAAGGACATTTGTAGAATTGGATTAGACAAGAGTCATTTAGAGACATAAAACTGTAATGATAATAATCCAAATACTAGAAAATTCCAATCTAACAAGAAGTACCCTGCCAAAAGTATATCTAGGACATTACTATAATGGGGGCAAAAAAATTAGAACTTCTCCAGGTCAAACTGAAGCAAAATACAACTTCCGAATAAAAACTTAAACATTCTATCTTACTTTGTAACTGATCATCATGCCAATTATTTAAAGACTAATAAAAAATTTTTAAACAATCAAAAGTAAGAAATGTTTATTTTGAAATCGTTAACTGTTCATCGCATGTCGTAAATGCGGGACTATGCTCTAAGGAAGGCTACACTTTGCAGGTTTGGAAAGTTTTTCACTCACCTTCTACTGGAGTTATTAATGTCCCTATATTTTTTTAATTTTGAAGGAGGTTTATGACCTCCTACAAGGTGTTCGTAGTAAGTCTCTCTCTCTTTCTGCACTTTTCACCGGCAATCTAATAATTTTTATACAGTTGTATGTAGTGTTGTATCTCTAATTCGAGGCTTTGTGATTATTGGTCCTATTTTATTATCGTTTCATATGAACTCCATATCTCTTGTGGGAAAATGGGCGGAGGTCTACCATTTCCTCGTTATTAAGGATACTGTAAAACTAAACATAAGAAATACAACAAATAAATTATGCGACATATAGTGTCGCCTCATGTTATCGTAACACGTCCGAAAATTAATTTTGCATTTAATGATTGACATAAATCAAGCACATCATACACATTACAATGTACGATCATATCCCTATGTTGGCAATCAATGACAAAATAGGTATTGTGTATTTCTTACGTTCAGGATTAAAACCCTCACAGTATAAATAGGGCTTTATATGCCCAAAAACTATAGAAATCAAGTTACATTAAAATCGAATTAGTGGTTTTTGTGATTGGCTTTAGAAAATATTTTTGGAAATAGTGAAAAAAACAGAAAATTGCTACGAAAAAATTTTCTAGTTGTAGATAATGCACTTTTGGTTTGACTATTTATGAGTAAAACTTACGAAAATATCTGGGTTTTATTAAAAATGTACCAACAGGTTTTTGTAGTCTTTGTCTTGTACAGCTGGTTTTAATTAAAAAGAACGACTCTTGAGAGGAAATTTTTGTGTTTTTGGATTCAGGTTATTAAAACATAGGTAGGTATAAATGAGAAAATGAACCAATCTGTATCGCATACTGTTTACCCATCTTAGGTATAAAAACTAATGCAATTTTCCCCCCGCCAGTTTTCTTACCGGCTAGTTGTCTCGACGGCCAGTTGTCCTGACACCGAGATGTTGACGGCGAGATTGCCTACGTCAAGATGTCTACTTGCCCCATTCCTGGAAATTCACCTGTGGTTGTATCTAACAAGAAATACCATACTAAAGGTATATTTAGGACATTATTTCGAAACAAAAACTCAAACATTAGGAGGGTCGTGAAATTCATCCAGCTTTGATAAATAGATGGAAATTTACATGCATTTGCAATAAAAACATGAAAGTTTAACAGTAGCACTAATGTTGCTTACATTTTTAAACGATGTCGTTACTAGTTTCAATGGGTAAGCAAACACCCCTTCTTACAAACCAATTAAGAGATAGTCAAGTGAAATACATTTATTTCATTACCCTATGCTGCTGCAAGTGTTGAAAAAAGCATCGATATGGTTGCATTAAATTTCTCATTATAAAGTTATATAAGATCGTAGTTTAATAAAACTGCATTGTTTAAAAAAGTATTTTTAATTAAACTTTTTTATACATTTCTTATTAAAAGTTTATCTCCGATACTTTTACATTTGTACGCAAACGGAAAGTAATAGCTTTTGTATTTCTCTTCCCCATTTCGTAAATGTATTAGATTCTTTATATTGTTAATTCTCTTTGTGATGCTCTTACACACCATTTCTGAATGTGCAACAAAGTTTTATCACAGAACCTTTAGTGCTGCAGTAAATATTATATTATTGTGATATGCTAAACCATCCGCAAATTTTTTATTATGATGATGCAAGATCACAATTGCTAATCAACATCCGTCACAGCATGTAAAATCTTACCAATAAAACAAGCCATATTTTGAAGTTGTCTTGAAAAAAATGTCAACATTAGTGAAGAAAAACCCAATTGCAAACAAATTGTTTAGTTTGACACCAAGACCTAAAACGTTCAAAATTGCATACAATCAAATGATATTGCAAATAAATTTGAATTTGTCAATATTATCTTCGAAGTTCTACATTACAGAGCAAGTAAAATAAAAAAAAATAGTACAATACACGTGCATAATGCCCTTTGAAAGACTTGCTTATACAAGTTTTGACTTTTAAAATTATTTTATTATTATAATTTATGTTAGGATTAGCAATATTTGGTTATTCTTAGCATTATTACATATAATTATACTTTCATTATATTTTTAGGATACATATTTAGCAGTTTTTTTTACGTATTATGAATATTTTTTTATTTTTGACCGACTGTCTTTCTTCATTTGATTGTGATTGATTTTTTCGTATCTCCTTAATTCACAATTCGTTTCGTTATGCGTTATTTATTTTCGTGGCTGATGTTCGCTACGTAATTATTTTCGTGATTAATTACTTCAAAATGAACACACACTGACACAAACATAGCATATATCGTTTATTATGCAACGCATATCAAAATTTGAAATGATTTTTAAACTCAAAATGAATGTGTTTTGAAGTAAAAAAACTTATTATGAAATGATTAACTTTACAAGAATAGCTAATAAATTTTTAAACCGCTGTGTATCTAAATCATCTGATAATGCTGTAATAAATAACTAAATTTAAAACATTAATTTTCAGCCAATACGCTATTAGGTTGTAAAATATTTTAATAATGATGGTAATGCCCGATTTTTAACTCGAGCCCATTATTCTAGCTTGAGGTTTTTAAATTACAATAAATTACTAGGTTTATTGGACAATTTCTTTTCAGCAATTTATATCTTACGAGAAGATGTGACTTTATAAATTATTTTATGTGTAACGTGGACATTGCACTGCAGGTCGTGTTTGTGGGATATATTTTTTAAATAATAAATAAATACTTACATTGATGAAATGCATAGGATATTGAATTGAAAATAATTTTCCACACCCTAATAATGAAGTTGCAAACAAATTGGGTGTCAATTTACTTTTCGTATTGACTTTTCTAACAACTTTGTAAGAACGTCTGTTTTATATACTTTTTCAATTTTATTAAAGATTAAGTGTAATTACGGTTTTAGTTTGTTTGAAGACTCTTAGATTAGTAGTTATTCAAACAAAAAAGGAAATTGTAAAATAATTGCACACATACGTTTTGAGATGTGCTGATTGTAATTTATAGATTTGTTGTCTTAATTTAGTAAACATAAAATATTATTAACTAGTCTAATTCTTATAGAGTAGAGTAAGACTAGATAACGAATTTAAGGATAAACTCTCTATACCACAATAGTTATTTACGATATAAGTGCGGGAACAAATTGTACAATATTTTTTGAAACGAACATAAAAACAATAATTCTCAAATAAATTTCTAACTTTCATTGAAGTTTTATTTAAAAAAAATGATCAAAGGAACCGTAGGTAAACAATTGCAATTTTGACAGTTGTTTATTGTGTTACAATTATTTTACAATTAAAAATATTAATTGTGTCTTCTGATTCTGAAATTGAATTTCGTAAACTTATTGCCGGATAAGTCAAAAAAAACGGTATACATTAGTGTAATCAAAGTTTCTGGACTGGCGCAAATTTCATAAAATTAGTAAATACACTGAAAATTGTTTACTGGGATATTTTCAAACGTTTTCCAGTAAAAAAGTCTCTTTGGTCGCATTATTATATGTTAAAGTCCTGTTTGATAATACACAATAACGTTGACATTTCAAAATTTACAAAACTTGTGGCCTTTTTAAAGAAGAAAACGTACAATTTAAAACGAAAAAAATTTTAAACGATAACGAAAAGTTTATTGTTGAGGCCGCAGACAATTCATTTCAATTAATGAAAGTTGTGTAAGCAACATATTTTATAAATACATATAAACCAAGTATCTAATTCATTTTATAGGTAGTAGTAATAATGGGTATTTCCGGCGCATGTCGTCGTGAAGAGTTGTGCAAAATGTCAATTAATGATATCGAGTTCAAATCTGAAGTTATTCTTGTCAATGTACCAGAAACAAAAACAAATGTTTCTCGACGTTTTGCAGTAACTAAATCCGAATGGATAAACTTGCTGCTAAAATATAGAAATGTAAGACCAGAGGCAAACAAACGTTTTTGCACTTAGAAACGGCAAATGTATTAATTCACCAGTAGGGCTTAATACAATTGGTAGAATTCTAGCCAAGTAGCCGAATTTCTTCAGTTAGAGAATCAAAAGACTACACTGGCCACTGTTTTCGAAGAAGTGCAGCAACTCTGTTGGCTGATAAAGGTGGAGATCTGCTAACACTAAAAAATTTGGAGGATGGAAACCTTCAAGCGTGGCTGAAAGTTACGTTAATGACTCCATTCAAAGTAAAATTATTATTGCTGATCGTTTAATGGAGCCAGCACCGGAACCATCTCATATAATTAATACTGTAAATGTGGCAGAGTCGTTATCTGATTCTCACCCTCCAGGAACTTCTGGAATAACAATTTTAAATTGCACCAACTGTACGATAAATATGCAGGGTGATTCATTACTATTTGGAAATAATTTAACACTAGAATCCCGACCTCAAATTATAAAGATTTAACCCAAAACACCTAGATAAAGGTCGCTCATTACTAAGTTACAGGGTGTTTTGTTTCAAAATTTAAAAACTATTTGTGCTCAGTATTTTTTAAAACCAATTGACGTATCAATTTCATATTTGGCAGGAAGTGTAGACACTGTACACTTACCGCCGGTCACTTACCCCTGTCGTACGTCTCTGATAGTAGACAGAAATGTTTGTTTAACATAATTTAGAAGGGTGTAAGGTGTACAGTGTTTACACTCCCTGCCAAATATGGAAATAAATACGTCAATTAATTTTAAAATACTAAGCACAAATCGTTTTTAAATTTTTAAACAAAACTGCCCTGTAACTAGTAATGACGACTCATCTAGGTGTTTTGGGTTAAAATCTTCATAATTAAAGGTCTGGATTTCTAGTGTTAAATTATTTCCAAATAGTAAAGAATCACCATGTATATATATAACAGTAACACTGATAAGTTGTTTGTTTAAGATACTGTATTGCATTACTTTAATTTTAAATGTCACTTACTTTATTTAAAGTCAAATAAAATATGTTTAATCTGTTTTGAAACGGAACAGACAGTCTCCTTCTCTGGCTCGATTTTGTTATTGAGGTTATATTTGCTCTGCAACTATTGAACATGGTCTACAACAAAATTCACACAATTATGTCGAAACCACTTTACAGGTGCACCATGATAACAATTTCAAACATCCAATTATCAAACCAATTTTCTTTCACGAGATGAATTATAATAAGGTAATACTACATTTGACATTTACGTTAAGTTGGTTGCAAAATTGTGCGAAACTTTTCTACTTTGAAAGGTTTGGCACCACTTTGTGTTCCCAGTCGACTAAACCGGGAAACACGCGTTCCTGGTTGACTACACAGTGCGTCAGACGTTATTTTCGAGGTAGTGAGTTCAAAAACATATTTTACAATACAAATACAAATAAGTAATGCAGGGTGACTGTGATACCATAAGATCAGAAACATCATAAACTTTTAAACAAGAAAACGAAAAGTTCAAATGCACCATCAACAGGCAACTAAATGAACGAAATGAAATCTGCGTGTTTCCTCTATAATTTTATTTTTGCTAGAAATTCGAAGAAATGTTCTGTCCAACATGTATACTTAATTTATTTCAAATAATTTTCAAAGATGTAAGACTTCCCGTTAAGGTTATGGGTTATGGTATTTGGGCGTCTTTTCTAAATTTGTTCTTAAGTTACTTGTCAAGTAGAAAAAAGTTAAAATATAAATACGTTTGAAGCAACATCTACTGTATATCAGTGTCTTCTTCCAGGATTCTCCATGTATCTCTAAATAAGATTTTAATAAAGTTAATTTATCTTAATATTACCTTCAGTACAGGTACGTTATTTAATAAAAAAACAAAAATTACGTTTCTCTAAACTATTTATGATTTAACCTGTACCGTTACTCCAAATAATCTGCTATATTTTCACATACATTGTACTTAAAATATGATAAAGTCCTAAAATTCCGAGAGAACAACATTAAAAGGAGACAAAACAGAGTGCTACGTTTTATACCTACCTTTAAAGTTATGTTCAACATTTGTGTTTAAATTGCTTACCGACCATCTTTCCATTTTTTGCTTTGTTAATGTCTATGTCTATGCTTTGTTAGTCAGAACCGGCAAAGCGCAGTCAAAAAAATTTTTTTTGAGGTGTTATGGAATTTTCAAAATATTTACTAATTTACCAAATAAGGCCTATCCCAATTTTCTTCTCCGAATGATTTCTGTTTCTTAGTTTCTTTTGTTCAGTTTAATACTATGACCTAAACAAAATTAATGTAACCTGGATACATCTGGTGAGGTCCTCTTGTTCCAGTTTTGATAATAATAAATTAATTTAATTTGCTTTCCGATTTGATTGAATATGTAACAATAGCATCTCTAAATTAAATTATTTATGCATTCATGTTAAATTCAACAAGAAACAAGGATAGTATTTACAAGTTGAAATAAAACGTTGATTCTTCGTTTCTCAGGCTATGTGATCAGTGGCAGTATTACTACATATTACATTTTCTCAGTGATATCAGATATCGCCAAAACATAAAGGTAATGTCTTAATGTCACACTTTGTTTACATACGTAGTAGAATTCTTACTGAATATTCTTCTATTGCATTTGCATTTTATCAGTTATTACCATGTATTAGAATAAAAACGTTACTTTCAAAGATTGAAGAAAAGTACACATATCCAAACTTATATGGAATCACCTTATATTTTCGCTGAAGAATTTGTTACTAAAAAAATAGTTACCGGGAAACAAACTACTGTTTATTTAATTCATTTTTATTAGAAAAATAATTGAAAATCTATTAACCTAATCTTATTACAGTAAGATTTAAATAAATGGCCAATATTACGAATAGCAAACTTTAATTTAAATGCTAAATTTTTCAAAAAAAGTCTTTTAATAATCAGTGTTGCCACCTCTAGCTTCAATACAAGCACGAATACGACGAGGCATGCTTGTTATTAAATTGTTAATTTGTTTTTGAGGAACATTTTCCCATTCTTCTAAAGCTGCTTGTATCAGTTCTCCTAAATTACCAGGGTTATTTTGGCGAGATCTAATCTTTCTTTTAATCACATCCCACAAGTGCTCTATAGGATTCAGATCTGGAGAACAAGCGGGCCACGGTAAAACAGTCACATTTTCCGTATCTAAAAAGTTTTGAGCCACTCTGCTAGTGTGTGGAGGGGCATTATCTTGCATAAATAGAAATTGATCGCCATAAGCACCTCTCCAGAGCCTTATTACAGGTTGTAATACTAAATCAACATACCTTTGGCTAGTTAGTGTCTGTCTCATAGGAATCAATGGAGTTTTTTCTCCTAGCATTATAGCACCCCACAACATTACTCTCCCTCCTTTATATTTTAGAACACATTTTGCATTTCGAAGTCTAGCTTGCCTCCCACGAACCCTCAAAACTCTAATTCGCCGGTCGCCTGACCGTAAGCCAATTCTGGTTTCATCGGAAAATAAAACATTTCGCCAATCTTCTATTGTCCAATTTTCATGTTCTAAACACCAATTTAAACAATTGATTTTATGTTGCTTTGATAATTCTGGAACCCTGAATTGTCTTCTGCTGAATAATTGCCGATCTCGAAGTCTTTTCCTGATCGTTTCTACCGATACACTAATTCCTGTAGCTTGTAGCAACTGTCTTTAAAGCTCGGGATGAGATACAGTAGGATTTCTTCTGGTAATTTGGGCTACTGATATTCCGTGGTTACTTTTCTACGACTACTTCTCGGCCTATTTTTTAAAGTTTGTAGCTCCAAAAACCTTGTATAGGTTTTTTAAACAGCCCTTTGTGAAACCCTTACAATTCTTGTAATCTCCCTCTGTGACATGCCTCGCTTCACCAGGGCAATTACTCTTTCCCTTTGAACATCAGATAACCCCACATAAGGCATTTTAAATACAAATTTAAAATAAAACAATTTCTTACTGCTACTGATAATTTTACAACTAAACGGCGATATGAACACCACAGTCTGAAAAGGTGTCGACTTTAATCAAATTGCGCTGTTTTTTTTAGTAAACACTTTTACTGTCCGTGGCATACCATTTCTTTGCCAAAAACATTTTTTGATCGCAAATAATGCATGATTCCATATAAGTTTGGGTGTGTGTATTTTTTTTTTTTTTTTTTTTTTTTTTTTTTTTTTTTTTTTTTTTTTTTTTTTTTTTTTTTTTTTTTTTTTTTTTTTTTTTTTTTTTTTTTTTTTTTTTTTTTTTTTTTTTTTTTTTTTTTTTTTTTTTTTTTTTTGGGGGGGGGGGGTATAGAAAATATAGAAATACATTTTACACCTGTCGAGTCATAAAAATGCCAACATCCCGCTTTCAATAGAGGCTTCTAGCCTTTCTGCTTAAACTATTAATTAGATAAGTTTCTAGAATTATGTTAATTCGCTTTACGAACTTAAGTATTTACAACAGAATTGTTGCAGAAGGAAGGTTACATTGTTACTAATGGCACCATTTTTGGGCTCCACTAATGAATAGCAGGTGTTTTGATGCGATTGATGATTTGTCTTACCGAAATGCTATAGAATTTATGAAGAAAATTAACGAAAATGACGGAACAAAGCAATATCTACTAATAACTAGAAACATTTTGGATAGCATTTTGACTACAAAACTGGATATAGAATCTGGAGAGAAAAGCTTAAACAGAATAAATTTAGTGTACAGAAAAATTAGAAGAAATTATTTTCACACTTCAAGTAGTCGAAAATGAAAACATATCTACCGATAAAATTGAAGAAATAAGTTTAGATAACATGTCTGGACAAAAAAAGAAGACATTCAAAACAAACTAAATGTTGTGTCACAATATGATAGTTTGAATTTTAAAGAGTAGGTATACCGATAATATTTTAGAAAAATAGTTTAATACTACAGCATTTCTTAAACTAACGTTAAACAATAAAAAAACAGTTCAATGTACCGGGTGACCCAATAAGACTGTATCTCGGGAACCGTTCGTCGTATGACTTTGGTGTAAAAAAAATATTAGGTAAATTGGCCATGAAGAATCGCAGGAAAATATTTTCAAGTTTTAAAATGACCACCAGAGGGCGTAACTGCCATCTTAAATTTTTAAATTGCATTTTCTATAAATTTTGCATAATAAACAAAAAAATTTTTTCACATTTGTAAAGAGAACCAGTTTATCTATCATTTTCGTAAAAACCAAAGTTCAGTTATATCAAAAACAAAGATGGCGGGGGGTGTTCAAATGTTTTTGCAATAACCTGCTTTATCTTCTTAACGGTTTGACCAATTTTAACAAATTTGGTATTGTTGAAAAGAGCATTCCTTAAGCAATAAGGTTGGCCCTAAGTGGAAATCCGCTCTTTACGATATAAGAGTTGGATGTATAGTTATTGTACTCTACAAATTGCTACCAACCTTTAATATATGAACGGAATAGTTTTATTAAAGAAACAAAAAATTCTATCTTGTCCAGTTTTACTAATAACAAATCGTGGTTGATCTTATCGAAAGCTTTACTAATGTCTAAATATATAACATCAATTTGTACACGGCTATCTAAGTTTTCTAATACGAATTGGGTTAGATTACACAAGTTGGATGTAGTTGATCGGTTTTCCATATCCATATCCATAAATATGTTTATAAAGAATAAACTGAAATACTTTTGAGAAATTTGATACAATGGCAATAGGTCGGTAGTTTGATATTTGTGAAGGCTTGCCATTTTTTTAAATTGGACAAACTCGTGAAATTTTCCATTGATCGGGAAAGATGCCCTTGCGTAAACTAAGATTAATAATATAACTTAGTGGTTTTATAAAAATACTACGTCAGTCTTTTATGAAAAAGTTTGGTAATTGATCCGGTCCAGACGTCATCGTATTTTTTAACTTTTTTAGTGTATCTTCTACTTCAATATCATCAATTTGGGTAATTTGTAGGGTGCCAGGAATGGTATAGTTTTTTTCTATTGAGGTTCTATTTAAATTAGAAAAACACTTTGAAAATAATTTGACGATATCATGTGGCTTTTTTTTCAATTGTTCTACAGTTGATATTTAGTTCTTATGTGCTGATTTAATTTGTGTTTTGACCCGAGATCTTAAATATTTTCATTCTTGCAAACTTTTGTTTGTTTTATATTTTTATAAAACGTTTCTTTTAGTTTAATATCTGTTTATGAGTTCCCAATTAAACCAAGACGGAAAGCGTTTTTTTTGTTTTTGTACTTTGGCATATATACATTTATTGTTGAGTATACCATTTCATATAGGTGCTTGCAAGCTTCATTCACATCTTGTATTAAATATAAATCTTTCCAGTTTGAGTATGCTTTCATACAATTCAGGAAAATTTGCTCTTTTAAAATTAAATTCTCTATTCCATTACTGTTAAGTTTAAAATCTTTCGGACCATTATTTTCTATTTCTCTAGATAACTCAATAATTAAAGAAGGATGATGGAGGTCTTCTTTAACTATTGCTTCGAGATGGCGTACAACGCTGGAGTTTAAATTGGAGAATATTAAATCTAGTCATTGTTGTTGTTAGGTATATTATTATATTGTCGTAAATTAAGTAGCTGCATCTAATTTTTTACGATAATGTTTAAATTTGAATCCAATTCATTGATAAATGTTGATATATTAAAATCTCCTAATAGGATTAAATTTTTTCAGTTGAAAATTTTGAAATATTTGAGAAAGATGTTAAACAATAGGCGTTTTAAGGATGTATATATTAAATATAAATCTAGTGTGTGTAAAAAATTTGAAAATTTGCAATTAGTTGGGTCATGTTAATCGTTTCGATTATGCTTCGAATTTATAATCACTAGTAGATGTAAATACATTTTCTAACTTATTTTTTATACTTCTAACATTTTGGTAATAAAATTTAGGTTTACACTATTGGAGTAATTTAGTTTTTTCGGTTTGTAAGATTTACGTTTATCACAACTTCCACATGTACTTTATAGTAACATTTCTTTTGCCAGTTTCCATACGCGTCTGTAGTCATAGTTCCTCGCGCGCATCATTCAACATTTTTATTTGATAAGGAGTTTTGTCGTCGCTTATTTTGACTTTGTGATAATCCATGGAGCGAACGAGCTTTATTATCAGCTTACAGGTTTACGAGACGAATCAGGTATGCTGGTGTAATAGTTTGGTTATCATTGTCTGTGATGATTTCTAGAACTTTTTGAACATGGTTAGCTTCTTCATTCGATTCTAGAACTCCGTAAAAAATTAAGTTGTTTTAAACTGTAGGTTTTGCGACATCTAGTGTCGACTCGTGTTATCGATCACGTACGCAATGATTCGCATTAAGCAACTTTGTTGACAGGTATATAAAAGCAGTTACATAAGTCGATCCTTCGATAATTATAGCCAAAATAAGCGTTAGCAAAAAAAATCTTGAATCGCCTGCGGTAAATTCACAAAAGGTTGTACAATAGCAAACAAACACTGAGAATCACTCGACAGCTGTTTCGTCCTTTTGGGACTCTTCAGGAGTGGGAGAACTCGAGTGTAAGTTCACAATTGTACGATTTCAAAATATATCATATGTTGTTGAGTCGTTATTGAGTTATTAATCGTAGAATAAATAAAACAGTTACCTACTTAACTACGTATTTGTTAACATTGTCAAAGTAAACCATGTAAATGATAAATGTTGTGTTTGTTAATTGACATTTCATTAATTCATTCACTAAAATGGTTTACAATGAAGCAGAACTTCGTTATATTTAAAATAATAAAAGGTGGGTAATTTATAGTAAACAACCCTGTACAATAAAATATCTAATCTTCAAATAACCAAGTTTTCTCGATATCTTATTTTAACGATTACATAAAACCAATGATAATTTATTGACGCATCATAAAAGTGACTTAAATAATCGACCCAATTGCTTCTATATTTAATTAATTTCATTAAAATTAGTACAACTTGCTTTGTATAATTTGTTATTGTTAATAAATAACAGCAATTGTAGGTTAAACGCAAAATGTATTGCAGATGCTAATGTTTATCGTACTAAATTTGCAATCAACTTTGGACAAACAAACAGAAGCAGTATTGTTTGCTTGGTTCTCCAAGTTTTCATCGAAGCACGAAATTTTGTTTTCGTGTTTTCTGTAAATTAAAAAAAAATAATAGATACATTTTCTTTTAAAATTAATAAAGTACGTGTTTATGTTTTTGTTATTAATGAATAGTAAATAAAATATAAATAACATAATTTGCATTAAGTTTAACTGTATAATATATGGTAGTAAAAACTTTAACTCAAATCAAATAATTGTATATTTTAATGATAACTAGTTTGGAGTAGAATCAATTGGCGATTCATTTTTTAAAATAATACGATACTTAACATAGTTCTTAGCTCAATTAATTAATATACCTTATCAAACTCTAAAGCTTAGTGTAGTGACAAGACTTGAAAAATTTTAGAAAAGTATTATTATAAAACAGTTGCTCATGTAATAACAGTAGTATAATACTGATTAAACAAACATTTTGCATAGAATTTCACATCGTTCCAATACTAACAAACGTGTGTTACATTTTGGTGAATTAATGGAAAATGAAATTGTTAAACTGTAAAATGATTTTAGTGTATTGTGTAATAATAAGATGAGCTTGTAGGCTGTATGCCGGATGCTCTAGTGTTAAATACTTACAGCACCTGCAGGCTAAACGTCGGATGTGCATTATTGAAATGAGCTTTCAGGCTATATGCCGGACGCTTTAGTCTCAGTTAGTAGAAGTGCTTGCAGGCCATGGCCTGATGTGCTGCTTACCATGATATGGATAAATACAGTAATTTATAAGTTTATAGTTTTTAAGATATTTAGGTATGGGTAGATCAAGAGATTTAGAAAGGCATTAGCTGAATAAATTAAGCAATTAGGTAGGTGATGCCAAGGTAATGGGATGGGAATGTAGAAGCCCAGCCAGGGGCCGGGGGTAAGGGCACCAAAGATGTATTTCTAAGTAACAGTAGACGGTAAGCTTGTTGTTCTTTTTCCATGTCCCTACTCCTGAAAAGATCCCCATCCCTTTAGTTCAGACGAAACCTGTAAATGATCAATTTTGAAATTACCAGTTGTGCCCCAAATAAGTGAACGAAGCACCTTTTACTGTTGATGCTTGTTTACATCCTTTGCCATCTCTTCTTTTTCTTCTATTCCTCTTTTCAGATAGCTCTATACCTCATTGCTGCATGTATATCTTCTATTCAGGTTACTGTAGGTCTTCCCCTTCTTCTTCTTCTCTCCGGGGTGTAATTTATTGCTCTTTTGGGCCATCGGTTCTCGTTCGTATGTATTACGTGTCCGTACCATATTAATTGTTTTGTTTCTATTCTATCCATTGTGGTATATATCCTTGCTGTTTGTCTTTTAATTTTTCATTTCTTATGTGTTCAAGCCTTGATTTTCTGCAGGATCTTCATAAGAAATCCATTTATAATATATGAACCTTATTAGTATTGGTTCCACAATTGCCTTAGATAGATTCTTATCTTTGTGTTCAACGTAATTTAGTTTGACCATAGGATAAAAATTTAGCATCCTCACACATTGTTGTCCTTGTGGGGTTCTCCTTTCTATATCTTTAGTGGAAGTTCCCTTGTTCGATATTATAGTGCATAGGTATTTGTATTTTTCACATTGTTTTATGTTTCTTATATATGTAGTTGTAGGTCTTCTTGTTCCTCTCAATCTTTACGTATTCTGTTTTCTCCATGTTTATACTTATTCCCCACTTTTGATATTCTTTATTTAATTTTCTTATCATGTAGTTCAAATTTTTTCACAATTTGCAACAATCACTTGATCATCAGTAAATAGGAGTGTTGTTAGGCACTAGTTATTTATCTGGATTCCCATTCCTCCACATTTGCGTCTCCATATTTCTAGCGCTTCTTGAATGTATATTTTATAAAGTGTGGGCGACAGGCAACATCTCTGTTTAAGAGGTTTTGTCACTTTAAATGGTTTTGAAACTTTATTTCCTATTTTAACTGCACTCTGGGGTTCTTACATAATAATAATAATCATAATAATAATGTTTATTAGCCGAAAAAAAGAAAAAAACAACTATATAATAAAACAAAATAAATTTAGTCTACTGTTTACGCAGTAGCACAAACAAGAATAAAAAAAACAAAATAAAAGTAATTATACATTATTACGGCTAAAGGGCGCACAATCAGAAAGCCTCCAAAGAGGTTTCTGCTCTTCTTTGCTAGCCCAGATTCAACGAGATATGTAAATATATGGTAACCAAAAGAAACAAAAAACCAAAAAAAATATGAACAAAAAAAATATATGTTAGGTACAAAATGTACAGATAACAGTTATTGATTGTTTTGTTTTAGCTGAAGCTCTTTTTTCAATTTTTTTTTAAAAGAGATCATAGATGTGACAAAGTCTACTATTAATAATCTTGGTGATGTTAAATGTAAAAGATCTTTCAAATATTGCTGTTTTATGTATAGGAGGTGTAAGTAGATTCCTGAATCTAAGATTAAGATTATGGACATCAGTACAAAAACTTAATCATTCAAAAAGATATCGTGGGATTTTTTCAGTAATAATTTGAAAATACAAACACAAACAGTGCAGAGAACGCCAATTTTTCATATTCAGCCAATTAGCATCAGCCAACTTATAAGATGTATGCTCTCTTTTTCTGATACCATAAATGAATCTAAGGCACGCGTTTTGAACTCGTTGAATTCTGTTAACATCAGTTTTAACAAGACAGTGATTGTACACTTGATCGCAAAAATTGAAGTGTGAGAGCACTAATGAGTCGCACAATTTAATTTTTAAACTTCTGTCAAGAAGATGTCTGTTAGAAAAAAGAATTTTAAGATTTGCATAAGCCTTTTGAATCAGTTTAGCGATATGAAATTTAAAACGCAGATTTGTGTCAATAATAAATCCTAAATTTCTTGCCATCTCAACGCAATTTAATCGGGCTCCTTCAACTTGAACTTCTAGTTCAGAAACAACTTCCTTTCGTAATTTACGACTGCCAAACACTAATACGCTAGACTTTTTAGGATTTATTTTTAAACAGTGATCTTTTGAAAGTAATATTAAATTTAGGAGATCTTCGTTAATTCGATCAGAAGCTGCTTGTGTATCACCAGGTTCAAACGAATAATAAAGTTGTATGTCATCAGCGTATAAGTGAAATTTATAATTTTTGATAGAAGAACAAAAGGTGGACGTATAAATTGCGTAAAGTGCGAGACCCAGAATAGATCCTTGAGGGACTCCACTAGTTACACTACTGCTGTTTGAAACTGCCTGATTGAGTTTTAACCTTGGGTTCTGCAACTAAGATAATTTTTGAAAAATAATTGTATGTTATCATCAACCCCAATATTATGCAATATGGATATTAAGAGGTCATAATCTATCATGTCAAATGCTTTAGAATAATCTAATAAAATCAGAACAACTATATTATTATCATCTAATGATCTAAAAATGTCGCCAGAACTATTAAGTAGAGCTGTAGTGCAACTGTGACCTGTTCTAAATTCAGATTGAAGTGATGGTAGTATGTTGTTTAAATTTAAGTGATTTATTAGTTGAAGATTCACTATTCGTTCTAAAATTTTGGACAAATACTTATCGGTCGTAGATCTGTTAAATGTTCAGGGGCAGATTTTTTAGGTATGGGAGTTACCAGTGCTTCTTTCCAAACTTTTGGAAAAACTCCGTTGGTTAAAAAAAATGGACAATATGAGTAATATGTGGTAATATGATGGGACAGCAAATGTTTATTAAATCGATACCAATTCCATCAATTCCAACCGCTTTACTTTTAATTGTATTTATAATCTCAAAAACATCAACTTCCGCGACTACTTTAAAACTCAGTGTACTAGTAACATTAATTCTAACATTCGAGTCATAGTAGTCTTTAAGATTTTCAAAATTGTTGGTTTTAATAGAATGTAAAGAAGAAATAAAATAATTATTAATTTCATCTACATTTTTCAAATTTTGGAGTAACTCAGACGATTTAACCTTACCAATATTAAAGTTTCTAACCACTCTCTTGCATTTGGATTAGAATTGCGAAGTTTAAGTAATTTTTTTCTCTTTTAATTGCTGCATTGGTTAGGTTACGAAGTGTCTTATCCCAATTAGATGACAATTTAGTAGTTTTTGCTTTTTTGTACGCTTTATCCCGTAAAGATCTTATTAGTTTAATGATACTTGTTAACCACGGAGCAGGGCTTTTAGTTACCGTTAATGATATTAGAGGAGCATGTTTATCAATAAGGGATATTATATTAAGTTTTAAGAATTGTATCTTCTCATCTATTTGTGGGATATCATAAATCACTTCCAAAGGAATATTAGCAAGATCGGCTAAAAATTGATTAATGTTGATATTTTTATAATTTCTAAATGTTACTGATTTACTACTTTTACCGCAGCTTCGACATTAATAGTGCAACTAACAAGACAGTGATCGGATATGTCAAGAGAAGACAATATGTTAGTGTCTATAATATTGGTAGAGTCAAGTACGATTATGTGATCTATTAAGGTTTCAGAAGAAAGGCACCTGTTTGAGTCCATGTGATTCAAGTATATTTAAATAATTAATTGTATTGCTGTTATTTACATCTAACAAATTAATATTCGTGTCTCCCAAACAGACGAGTTCATCGAAATTAGGTAATAAAGCGGAAAGTGACTCTTCAAAAGCTGAGAGAAAATCTTGTAATTTATATCTAGGCGACCTGTAAATGACGCCAACAGCAAATTTGATTCTACCAATACGAATATTTATCCATAATTGTTCAATATTAGGATCTTGTTCAATAGCAATTGTAGTATAACGATATTGATTGTGAACATACAAGGCGACACCCCCACCCCGACCAATTCGATCTTTTCGAATAAGTGAATAATATAAACATTCTCATCAATTATATCAGGTGTTAACCATGTCTCAACCACAGCTAAAACATCAAAACTGTTATCTTTAACAAACCTCTCTAATTCGGAAAAGATGGTAGAATAGATCTACAATTTGTAAGAGCAAATGTTAACATAAAAAAAAATTCACCAAACAAATAAAACCAGAATATTTTGACAATGTAAAATAAGATTTAATATTACCAAATAATTATATACTCTTTGGTATTACAATACAGCAGCGTTAGGGAGGCTCCGCTCATAATAACTAAAAAACAAAACGCTTACAAGTTTTAAAAAATTAAATAGAATATATTTATACATAGAACGCCAAGTACGCGTCAACTAAAGTTAAGAATGTAATTTGATTAATATACAAAAATAAGGCGATAAAACTTATAGTACACGCAACAAATCAGTTTAATTATGTAACGACAAAATTCCTTTGTCAGTTTTAACTTTTATTACACCGTCGTAGGTCCACACATTCTTAAAGCCATACTTTTGACATGCATTTTTGTAAATATTATGTCGCTTTAGAGTTAAATCCTCTTTAATTATTACTTTATTTTATATTTGCAATCGCTCGAGTGTATTAAATAATTTTTGCAAGGAAACCATATCGTATGCTTTTTCGAGATCGATAAACAGAAGATATGTAAGTAAATTTCGGGCTTTCCTTTTTTTTATTATTTGTTGTAGAGTAAATATATAGTTCAGACACGATCTTCCGGATCTGAAACCGCTTTGTTCTTCTATATCTTTGTATTTTGCTTCAATTCTCTCCTTCAAAATTCGACCATACAATCTTCTCATAGAGCTCGTAACACTTATTTCTCTATAGTTTTTACATTTCTTCCTGTCTCCTTTTTTATATATTAAACTAATGTAAACCATATACCAGTCTTCAGTAATATTTTGTCCCCGTATCATGCATGAGTTGAAAAGCTGTGCTATCTCTTCTAGCAAGAAGCAATTTAATTAGCTCTATGGAAATATTTTCTAGTTCTGACGCTTTACCACGTTTCATGGCTTTCCTATAAGCTTCCTTTTCTCTACTACTACCTTTTGTATATCTTCCGTCCGCTTCTGGATTTTGTATTTGATGATATTCTTTGTATCCTAACCCTTTTATGCTTCTTGGTGCATGCATTCTTTGATTTGTTGGGATTTTGTTTCGGTGCTGTTTACTTCTGTATAAGTTTGTTCTTGTAGTTTTATAGCTATTCTTAGTTTGTAAAGGAACTGTATACACTCATGTCTCAAGCTTTCTAAATTATAAGTTAGTGTCTCTATATCACTATATTCTTTTGTATCTTTATCTTGTCTCTCCCTTTAACGTAGATTGAACCCATATGAATTTATAGATTTCTTTATGTTGAAAGCGGTCATTCATGATTTTTAAAACATTGTTATGACAAAGATAATTAGTTGTCTACCGTTATTATTTATTGTTTTTTCTCCATTCTCTCCAACAATTTTGTCACTAGCGTTTAAGTCTCCCAATATACATACTTCTTTGTTCTTATTAATATTTATTACTATGTCTTCTAGTTTGTTATAAAATTTATCTTTTATGATCAAAGGAATACGCCTACTATTACTATGTTTTCTCCGTCTCATTCATTTCTAATGTAATTATTTGTTCGTTGATTTCTTCCCAACTTTACATCCTGATAATTAAAAGTTGTCATTTGAGTAGCAAAAAAAATATATTTAATAAAATATTTGCGAAAACCGAAAATTAAATAAAATTGAGACATTGTATTTAAAATAACAAAATTGCTATCCACTTCTGGTATAACTAGAACTGACACCGCTATAAAATTCCATAAGTGGACCTTGTTCATTTATATAATGTTATATCTGATTCGGTTTTTCTTTTTCATTATTCATCTAACATGCTATCATCGAGACACACCCTGTATAGACAAGAATTAACTCTTTTACATTATGATCTTCATGGAATTATCTACAATAGAAAAGTATCAACAGACGTAGCCATAAAGAGAAAGAAGATGTATTTAAACTGTGCACAAACTGGAAAGCAGTCTTGTCAAGTTTGGATTTCAAAAGTAAATTTACCGATAAGCGAGTTTTTCGTGACACGGGAGTGTTGTGCTGGAATTGTTCTACATGTACTTTAAATGTATAAAAATAAACTTTGTTACATTGTTTTTGAAAGTGCGTATGTGACCTTAAATACGCAAAGATGATGAGGTTACCTAGAAAAGCACCAACGTATTTGGTAGATTTGTTACAATTTGATATCGTAGATGAATTGATTTTAGATACATTCACAGTCGTTTCGAAACACTTACTAATTAGGTAATGTCGGTGAGGATCGTGGACAAATTTTTTAGGAGTTTTTGAGACAAAGGTCGCTACTTTATAAGTTGCCGTAATTAATCTCAAGCAGTAGGGACTTAAGATTCAAACTGGTAACTAACAAATTATATAATGTATAGAGCTTACCATTTGTGTCACAAGTATACATGCACAAACATAGATTTATACGTAGATAATAATAATATAGTTAACAAATATGATATGTAAATAATATAAAACGTATCACAGAATAATCGACTAGTATCTGGTAACAATATCGTTTTCCGTAAGAAAAGTATAATGGGACAAACCGTCTCGAAAACAATTATATTTTTTATACAAACGCGAATTTAATATCTTACTGATTTAACATTTAACTAAATACTGGCGCAAACAAACGTAAAAATAATTTGTCGGGTGCCCCCTCTACCACAAAAATTATTACCAAACGGCGCTAATTACTAAATAATTAAGGTTGTTAACGATAGGGTTTTAACATACATGCAATTATAATTATGGAAGTTTTTGAGAATAAACACGTGAGAAAAGATATTTTAAAACTAAATCAACTTAACTTTTGAGTGGGGTTACTTGTTGTCTGATGAGATTTGTCATATTTTTCATATTTCTGTTTTATGTGAAGATACATCCAAAAGGTACGCCAGTCAGAAAAATGAAGGACGTAAATGTATTTCTTAAGCTAGTTTTGCTTTCAGGTATTCGTTTTAAACCGATTAACAAAATAGCGTTTGCTTTGATTTCTTTTAAACTTACGGCATTTGCAGTACGCACAGACCATTATTAGGATTGTGAGAATATAGTCTTTGGCTTATAAAAATGAATCAAAACAATGTGTTTTTAAAATGTCATTGGTGTAAAGGTTAAATAATGTACGTGACAGGGCGGCCCCTTACAAAACCCCCGTGTGAAAAAAGTGTGTTGAAGATTCTAACTTTGATTTGAACTGGTACTGCTGCTCGGTAACAAGAAATAAATATCGGTTATGAAGTGGTTTTGTCTGAAACCACACGAGAGACGTCACTGACTGACGTGCACTGATCCGTAAGATCGCCCGGTATATGCATATTATTACATTTTTAGAAGAAAAATCAACGTTTCAATTTTTTATTAATTTTTTGGGTTTGAAGTGTTGTAATTACGGTACTTCAACAATCTTGATTTTCTGATTGTAATTCATTCAAAAGAAGTTTTTTTTACATTAATTTCCTTGATGAGACTCCTCCTACAATAATTTTCGGAAAATAGTTCTCAATATGTCTTTTCATGACAAATTGCGATTATATTTATTCGTGCGCTTGGTGCACTTTTAAAAATATTTGCGTATTTGGTATGCACTCGGGTATAACTACTGAGTATTGGAGTGTTTTTAGGAATATAATGGTCCGGGATTATACTGGGTGTTATTGTATGTCTCTTGGGATGCAAACTGCATTGGTGAATCGGATACGGTTAGGGAACAAGAGGAGGAGGACTAGATTACAATGAACAATAGCTGGGATGGGTTGGTTATCTTTGACAACGGTGGTGGATTGTGATTGATTTGCGATGACGGTTTTTCCGTCTTTAGTAGTTTGTTGGAAATGTAAATTATAAAAAAAAAATTGTCAGAAAACGTCGAGAAATTGCGTATAGCTTAAAAAGCGATGCTGACCAATCGCACGACCATAGTTATTTTATTTTTGACTTGATAACTTTAAAATTTGTGCATGAAATACTTACTTGGTGGGCCAAAAGAGATCACCCTATTGGAAGATGCTCTCATTTTTGCAAATGATTGCCTATGTCAAATTTGTTTTGACATTTGTGGACTAGACAGAGTTAGAATACAAGTAAACAAGCCATGGAGCGATACACTCCCCAAGAACGCAGAATAATCGTGTCTATTTTTTTGCGTAACAATATGTCTGTGGTGTTGGCGCAGCGCGAATTCCGTCGCCGATTCCCCAGCCGTCCGACACCGACTGCGCAAACACTGCGCCGTTTGGCCACCAACCTTAAAGGGTATGGGACCACACAAGACGTTGCCAAGAGTGGCCGGCCCCGGAGCGCCCGTTCTGCCGAGAATATCGCCGCTGTTGCCGAGGAGTCGAGCTGTCGATATCATCTTCTCGACTTTACCAATAAAATTCTAAAAATTCAACTAAACATAATCAAAAAACCGAATCGAAGTTTTTCATTTAGAAAACAAAAGAGATCCAAACAACGTCGGAGGTTTTTAAGAATAAACGCGTGAGAAAAGATATTTTAAAACTAGATCAACTTAACTTTTGAGTGGGGTTACTTGTTATCTGATGAGATTTGTCATATTTTTCATATTTATGTCTTATAGAAAGATACATCCAAAAGGTACGCCAGTCAGAAAAATGAAGGACGTAAATGTATTTCTTAAGCTAGTTTTGCTTTCAGGTATTAGTTCTAAACCGATTAACAAAATAGAGTTTGCGTTGATTTCTTTTAAACTTACGGCATTTGACAGTATGCACAGACCATTATTAAGATCGTGATAACATAGTCTTTGGGTTATAAAAATGAATCAAAGCAATGTGTTTTTAAAATGTCATTTGCGTAAATGTTAAATAATGTACGTGACAGGGCGGCCCCTTACAAAACCCCCGTGTGAAAAAACTGTGTTGAAGATTCTAACTTTGATTTGAACTGGTACTGCTGCTCGGTAACAAGAAATAAATATCGGTTATGAAGTGGTTTTGTCTGAAACCACACGAGAGACGTCACTGACTGACGTGCACTGATCCGTAAGATCGCCCGGTATAACCATTCCAGGCTTTTTCTTGTGGGGTTTTTTGAAGTCCCGTGTTTACGTGAACAAGACCGAGACTCTGGAAGCCTTCAAGGATAACATTCGACACGAGTGCGAGAATCTGTCGCTTGAAGTTCTCGCCGAAGTGATGAAAAATGCCATAAAACGAGCCCGTATGGCAATCAATTGTAACGGCCCCCATTTGGCCGATATCATCTTCTCGACTTTATCAATAAAATTCTAAAAATTCAAATGAACATAATTAAAAGAGAGCCAAACCACGTAGGATGACTTTTTTTTGCCCACCTTCTAGTTAGAGAACCTATTTTGATTTAGTGGGTTTATTGATAGATGGCGTATGAGTTAGTTACAGTAGTAAAAATTTGTTTAATGATAATGTTTATATCATTAACAAAAAATACAATTACGACTACAAATTTCTTAAATTAACCCACTTTACTATTGCGACATCAACCAATCAGCACGTTGCATTTATAATCGGTTGTATAAGCAATGATGGATTGTGTCATTAAAACTAATTTATAATTTATTCTCTTAATGAAGAAATAATAGTTTCAGAAAACAGATCCAACATTAACTTCAACGATTGTTCGTACATAACGCACTCAACTAATATTATTATAAAAAAACACATTATAACTTTAGCAATTGAAACTAATGTTATGATTAAAACAGTTATCGGAGAACATAATATATTTAAGTATAGCTTTTTGCTTCAAAAGTTTCTCTACAAGTCAATAACGATTTAATGACAAAGTACACAACAGAATATTACATAAAAAAACTACACCATTGCAGAGAAAACAATTGAATCAGAAGAAAAAACACCAAAAAATGTACAATAAATTATAACGTCTTGTGCAGTTTTTGGTGTAAGTATTAATTTTTGTTTCAGATAAACGCTGTGGTTTACGTTTTCAATTATGTGTTAAATGTTTGTACTTTAGTAGAAGTTGTTTTTTTTTACACTTTACAAATTTACTACACTAAACAGCGTTCTAGAGAGGTACTTGAAACCTAACATTAAAATATTACTTCGTGGTTTTATACAATTCTACAACGTTTCCAAGATAAGGATGCCCACTACGGGGATCTCGGAAACGGTAAGAGATGGAAGGTCAGTTAAATGGAACAAAAATTGCGCATTTGAGGGGATGTATTTATAGTCTTTGAAGAACTCGGATATCTCTTTTAGTCTTTGAGATATTTGAAAAAAATTAAGTTTTCTGATTTTCGTTTTTATTTTTTTCTGACCTTATGTGAAGAGATATCAAGAAAAAAATAGCACATTTTCATTGCCACTTTTCTAGCTCTATCTAATCGTTTTATTAAATTTTTGATACAACGTTTCGTTTGTTAGCAACCATCATCAACTTTATTTTTTAAATACACAAAAATATTTTTTGCCATATTTAATTCTCTCCTTGATACTGAATTCAACAATATGTCACACTTTATATTTTTGAGACGTTTCGGATGAGAAAGTTCATATTCAATGTAAAACATCTAAAAAGTACAGTTAAAACTAATACTAGAAACATTAAAAATTATTATAAAATTATGTTTTCTCATTTTCTAATTCCTGTTGCGAATAAAATAACTCACAAGTATGTATTTAGTGAAAATACTATTAATTAAACAGTTAAAATACATCTTCCCTCGTACTGTTACATTTGATAAAAATAAATTTTGCATTTTGTTTTCATAACTGTCATAATTGATTGTTGTACATATTACGTTTGTTTGGTGGTCTTTGAGTGAATTACGTTTTGTGTTTACCTAAAAACAATATGGTAGGAGAATATTTTTCAAATAATGAAAAATTCGACATACTGCCGTGTTACATTTTGTGTCAACGTAATTGTTCTGAAGCCGAAAGAATGTATTTAAACAAATATTCAGAAAGGCGTCAACCTAACAAAAGAACTTTTCGCAGATTAGCAGTTAATCTAAAAGAATATGGTGCATTCCAAAAACCTATAAAATCTAGCAAAAAACCTTGCAATGAAGAAAGAGCCAATACTGTTTTATTAACTGTAACGGAAAATCCAGAGGTTTCTACTAGGAACATTGAAGAGTCAACTGGCATAGCGCATTCGACAGCTTATTACGTTCTAAACAAGGAGAAAATACATCCATATAAATTTAGAATCTGCCAAGGACTTCGACCAGGTGACCCAGAAAGACGTAGAATATTCTGCAAATGGTAAACACGTTAATGTCAAGACAATTAATATTTTCCGAATAAAATAATATGGTCCGGTGAAAGCAGAGTTAATAATAATGGAATTTTTAATCGTAGAAATGCTCATTATTGGGCAAGAGAAAATCCACGGTTGTACAAAACGGCCAAACACCAACACCGTTTTGGATTTAATATGTGGGCTGCTATATTTGGTACTCGAATTATAGGTCCTTTCATTTACCACGAATCCTTAAATTCTGAACGATACCAAATTTTACTCCAAAATGAATTAGAGATAGCTTTGAATGATTTGTCTATCCAAAAAGTTGAAGGTTGTTGGTTTATGCAGGACGGTGCACCAGCACATAATTCTAGAGTTGTCAGAGAATACTTGTCAGTTAGATTTCCAGAAAGATGTATTGGTACTTATGCAAATGTACTGTGGCCAGCCCGTTCTCCAGATATAACACCTTTGGATTTTTTCTTTGGGGATACATTAAAAATTACATTTATGGAAACGATATTGAAAACGAAGAAATGTTACAAAGATTAGTTTTCAAAGCGTGTGCTAGTATTACTCCTCAAATATTGAGGAATGTGTTAAATTCTACAGTTAGAAGATGCTATTTATGTTTGGAGAATAACGGGAATCTTTTTGAACATCTTTTACGAGTTTATTAACCTTTAAAATAAATTTGTTTTAAATTTGTCTATTATTTAAAATTACAAAACATATTTTTATTATAATTTTACGGTTTTTAATGTTTCGGTACTGTACGTTTTCGATATTTTACATTGAATATGAATTTTCTCATCCGAAACGTCTCAAAAATATAAAGTGTGACATATCGTTGAATTTAGTATCAAGGAGAGAATTAAATATGGCAAAAAATATTTTTTCGTGTATTTAAAAACATGGGTAAAGTTGATGATGGTTGCTAACAAACAAAACGTTATATTAAAAATTGAATAAAACCATTAGGTAGAGCTAGAAAAGTGGCAATGAAAATGTGTTATTTTTTTTCTTGATATCTTTTCAAATAAGGCTAGAAAAAAATAAAAACGAAAATCAGAAAACTTAAATTTTTTTCAAATATCTCAAAGACTAAAAGAGATATCTGAGTTTTTCAAAGACTATAAATACATCCCCTCAAATGCGCAACTTTTGTTCTATTTAACCGACCTTCCATCTCTTACCGTTTCCGAGATCCCCATAGTGGGCATCCTTATCTTGGACACGTTGTATATGGTAATAATTAACTAGTTATTGTCAATTATTCTTATCTATTCGTAGAATAAAACTTTAAGCTAACATCGACCGCACAGTTTGACGGTCATTACTTTTAGAACGCAAGTTTGGTAACACGCAAGTTCATTTAGAGAATTACATGAGGATTTGAATTCGATAATGAGATGTTTAGACCTTAAATGTATTAACTTAATTCGAACAATAGAATTGGTTTAATAGACGAAACAAATCGCTTTATACAATTTTACTGACTCATTCGAATGTTATGGCAAATACAGAATCTCCTAGTTTGCTTGCAGAAACAGTGTAGAATTATGCGAGTAAGAAAACCGGTATCTACGGTGTAACATCATTTTAAGGGTTGTGCTTGGTTAAATAGATAGGTATATTTAGACGTTTAATTTTTAGTTAAGAGTATTTGTTTCCTCCAATTATTGGTATAATTTAAAGATGTGTTCCTTCTAGGTAGAGGTTGTATCAAAAGTAACGGTCTAAAATTCCAACTCTCGTAGTCTATGTTACAAAAAAAAATGGTGGTTTCCAAGTGAAAAAAATGCAGCTTACAAGTATTTGTGATGCCAAAATTTGAACCAAATTTTTCGGACGCCCTGTACAATATTTTTGCGCATCGAGAATGGTTCTTATTAGGGCCGTATTCAAACTTCAACACCTCACAAAATAATTTTTATCTCTACAATAACTTCCACGCTACACTAGTTTCTTTTATTTATTTATTTATTCTTATGGTGCATTTTAAATATTGTATTGTGATGTAAGTGTTATGTATGGTGCCCGAGAAGATCAGTATAAATCTGTATAGTGTAGTCATGAAACTGTGTGCAAATGTGGATTGGTTCGTCTTGGCAAAGCATTTGCTTCCAGGTTTAGAAAAACCACTAAAACCTAAACATTCCACTGTGTAACCATTATAGAAGGTAAATAAGAACATAAAATATAACAGCACGGGTATTGCATGACGACATATAATGGACCGGTCCAAGCGCCAATCACGACAATGACGAAAAAATAGTAGGTTAAAGAAATAGCAAAACAAAATAATGGAAAAATTGCTTCAGATGTCCCTCAGATTCTTAAGCCATAATATAGCTTCATCCCTTAAATTATAAATGTTGACAAACCCTCCTTTAAACTTTGTTAATTGACAATCCTCTACAATATGTGTAACGGTCTCCGGTTGCTAGGGATATGGATTACGGGTCAAATGTACGCAAAAAGTTATTTAAAAGTGCAAAAATATACAGAGTGTTGCATTAGAAAAAACAACTTTGGTTGAATACATTTTTCTGAATCACCCTGTATATATGAAAATATTTTACGCAAAAATTTATGATAACTTTATGTATACGAGTCTTACTCTAAAAATGATACTTTTCTAGAAATCGATTTTTAAACACTTAATTGGGTCAGTATCGGCTTTCAGATATTTCGCGTTTTTTAAGATATTATTTGAAATATAAAAATTCAAATTTTATTCACGTTTAGGGCGGTAACAACCCTAATTATCCATAACTTAAAAGATGACATCTGCTATACAGGGCATGAGAAAAAAATGTCAAACTTTGTAATCGAAAATGATAAATAATTTAATAAAATTAAATAGCACATCCTGTATATGTTTTGCCAGATTGATGTAGAATTAAATTATATACATTTTTGCTATACATCTTTTGTACCAACAAATCAGTGTTAGCCGTGAAACTCTTTGTCATCGGAAATTATCATCAAAAAATTAAGTAAGCGATGAAATGGAAACGTCAAAAGTTTATTGTTGTCACGATTGTATTAGTAATTGTCCAATCTGTCACAATTTTATTGTATCTTTGTATTGTTAGTAATGTAATAAAGAGTGAGTTTTTGACAGATTTTCAGGTTTAGGCCACAAGAAAATCCAATGGAAGTTGTTGTTTATTGGTAGCTCATAATTATAACGCAGATACAATTGTTAAATTATGAGAAAAATAGTAGGAAACACGTTTGTACTAAAGAGTACGACAATAGGAGATAATCTTGGAACTCTGAAGACTCCTGTAAATATGTACAACACCAGATCAATATCTGAAAAAAAACAGATTTTGAATGCTGACACGTTTACTAAAAATTCTTCTCATATTTGACATTTTCAGTTTATTCAGGTATTTCTTTCCGTTATTTAAAATAATCTGTCTAACAATTTTGATGATCTATTTTATTATTTTGAGTTGTTTTGATAAAATGTGTATTTTTGATAAAAAACGAATTTCACGACTAACGGTGGAGTTTTGGTAGAAATACATTAACAGCAAAGTTGTAGAGAATTTAATTCTACATTGATCAGGGAAAAATATACAGAGTGTTCTATTTGATTTTATTAAGTTATTCTTTATTTTTTATCACAAAATTTAAATTTTTTTTTCCTTCCCGGTATAACCAATATCAACTTTTAATTCATGGATAGTTAAGGTCGTTACCATGTGTTAATAAAGTCACATTAAAAAAACCAAATGATTGGTGCTGTAGAATCATCTATTAGAACTCCTTCTTGCAATATTACTCACTCGATTTTAATCCATACTACGACTACTTCTTACTTATTAAAATTCCTCTAGTTATGCTTGATACGAGACGTGATTAATTATTGTCAATTTTGTCACCCTCTGCGAGTTACTGCTGTAGGATAACAATAACTATACCTAGTCAGTTTACGGGCGATACAACCCTATTAATTAATATTTGCTAAATGAGTTAAAATTGTATGTTATGTACTTGAGATCATGTTGCCTGTGATATAAGGGATAAAACTTAAGTTCTATAAATTATATTTCTTTTCCTGATGTAAAAGTTGGTTTTCTCTGTACCCTAAATCCCTACTAACTAGGACGAACCACAATAGTGGTAGAGTAGTGCCCAGATTCTTTTGAAGCATCTGATCATTTTTATTTCGTTTAGAATCTCTCACGACTTTTCCTGGTAGCAGCTAGTGGGTAGTGCTTCGAAGCGATTAGACCTCTTCATTAGAATAATTAATTTGAATAAGAATAAACTGTAACACAATAATGACAATAACGTACCATGCGAATTCATAAATAAATCTGAACGAGGTTCAAATTTAACGTTAAATGTGACTTTAACGTGTTTGAACATATTTGGGATCATCTCGAACGACGACGAAATCCTGCTCCCGAGTTGGTTCGGCTTGGCTGAGTTGGAAAACAAAGTTCTTCAGGAATGGCAAACACTACCTAAGAATTCATCAAAAACATTCTTCATAGCATTTCATAACGTCATTGTCGTGATTAGCGTTTGGACCGGTCCATTGTTGTTGCTATTTCAAGGATTATTTAAATTTCCTTGAAATTTATATGCTAAAGCAACTAAATACTTATAAACATTATAAAACAATTACATAAAGGAAAAAACCCGTGTTATTCTCTAACCGAAATTCAAAAGTTCTCAGTACTACTATAAGTAAAAGGTACCAAACTAAAATAAAAAAACAAAACCATCACTTGTGTTAATTGTGCAACATTCTATATTTTGGTTAACACTTCCTCTGTCGTAAAAATAGTATAGTTTGCAACACGTGTGCAATGGCTATTCAGCACTCGTGCAATAACTCTTTACTCGTGCGGAATATGCTGTATTCCAATGCATATTGAAAACTCATGAAATTTAAAACTTGGACACCACAATTTCTGTAAACAAAAGTTTGCACATTGTGAAGCGGGCTTAAGGGTATCATTTACAATTCTAACAGCAGGTAGTCTCAGCAGGGGTTATCTTATAGAAGGACTGTAGAATGAATCATTACACTAAGCACGTTTTAGAAAATAGGTAATTTACGTTGCTTACTTAATTTTTTCTTTAAAGAATATATTTGAAGGTATCGCTAATTAAACACCATAGCTCGATTAATTATCGAATCAAAATTTTGTTTAGGAAATGTTTACAAAATAAAATTAGAAATAATTTTGATTTAAAAAACGTCTACAAGCAATAACTTTTAAATTAAATCAAAAACTAAACATGGTTATTTGGGTTGACTGATTATTACTTATTTTTAAATAAATCTAACCTACTAATTATTGTAAGTTATTAAAAAAATCATTAAACTCTCTATTCATAATATTTAGTCCTTACAAAATGTATATTTTATGACGTTTCATTTTTTTCTGTAGTTAATATAAAAAGTGAAAATAAAAACTAAGGCAATTCTTATTGTCAACGTATATATTTAGTTTTTTGACAAGAATTTATTACATAATTATAATTAAGATACCAAGTTATAGTTTAAAATTAAATGAAAACTTTTTTTTAAATAAAGGTATTACTATATAAATAAATATAAGAAATCAATAATGGGTGTGACCTCCATTATTATTGATACATTCTTGGAGGCGTCTGCTCATTGACGCTATCAAGGTATCAATATAATTAATATTAATCGTTTCCCATGCGGTATCAATGGCTGCAATTAGTGCATTACGGTTTACTGGTATAAAATTTGGCCCTTGTTGTCTTCGGATAACAGCAAGTATTCGAGCCCAAACATTTTCGATAATGTTAAAATCTGGGCTTTTTGCTGGCCAGGGTAATAGCTCCAAGTTATTTGCTTGTATCCAGTTGCGCACAACCTGCGAAGTATAGGGTCTTCATATCCCGATTGTTAATTATCGAATGTTCCAAGAAAATATATGTAAATAGTAAATGGAATCTACCAACGTAACGTTAAGTCGTTAATTATAGTTACATAACTCTCCTTTCATAAGATATAGTTCATATTAATATGCTTATTGTAAAGCTTCGTACACACCTGAACAACAAACCGAGGAACAAACAGAACAACGAACCGAACGGCAATTTAGAACAGATTTGCAAGTCCTGATTGTTCCACGAACGGTTTGCGGCGTTCCCGCAACTTGTCGGTTTTTTTTCCGACATCAAAGAAAATGCGCGCGAATGCGTTTGCAGGTTTGGACGAATCTAAACAAAACGGCGAACAAACTTATGCGGGAGAATTAAATTATTTATTTTTTGTCCTCCCTTTTGTGGGTTTGTTGTGTTTTAGGTAATATTATGGAGTTGACAGAAGAAATGTTTTAAATTAATCAGTGTTTAAGAATGCAAGAAAAAAATGATGTCCCTATTAGCATCATTTGGGCGGGAAATTTCCAAAATAAAAAAAAAGCGAAGTAAATTATAATTTTTTACTCTTCTTTGTGCCTAAAAATTTGGTTGGCATTATCTTCTTGTTTTCCGCAATTTTCTCTTCTCAATAATAAATATATATATGAACTGAAAACTACTGAAAATAATTATGGGAACAGCACAAACGTTCCGTTTGTTGTTCGGATTGTGAAAATCATAAAAGATCGTTTCTCGTTTTTTGCCGAATAAAGATTAGTTTGTAATGTAATATTAGAAACACAAATTTATATCATATCAAATTTATGACAACTTAAAACCAAGAACGTGTATGTTATTGCTAAGAAATTATTAAGGAAAAAGCGCAATTGAAATGTAAATATTTATAATTAGATATTTTCGAAAGTTTATAAGTCCTCTATTGTAATCTTAATACTTAAAAGAAAATCCTGTCCATTAGCATTATAAGGAAATGGCTTTTACTTTATGAATAAGTTTCAATAACAATAGAATATCCTTGCTTGTTTAATTTACTTCCTTTGAGTCATATTGCTCTAAGGGTTGTTACATTGGTCATTAGAAGTATGTAATAAATAAACAATTACCTACTGTTTGAGAAGGGGTAGTGTGAACCAATAAATAAAGTAAGAAATGTAAATTCCATTTTAGTTTAAAATTTCAAGTGTTGTGAAAATGCCACCTCATCTCGGTGCTGATTTGAAAGCGCGGATTGTTTCGGAATTAGCGGCGGGCCGTAGCGTGCGTAAAATTTCACGTATGTTAGATATACCAAAAGCACCGTAGGGCATTACCGAGTAAAATGGAATCTTGAACACACTTTGGAAAGAGCCATCGGAAGTGGTAGACCTAAAGTATCTACACGTGCTCAAGATCTCGAGTTGTTTCATTACGTAACAGAACAACCATTTGCTACATACTCCAGGGCTATAGCAGATACACATTTTCCCGGATGCCGTATAACTGCACAAAAAGATTAAAGGAGATGGGAATAAAGAAGTATAATGCTGCTGCGAAAGAAGTTCTCAGTGACGAAAATATGAGACGTCGTCTGGAATTTGCAAGGCGATATGTGAACGAACCTTTGGAATTTTGGAATCGAGTGATTTTTAGCGACGAAAAAACGTTCAATAGCCGCAACGATGGACCACTAAAAGTTTTTAGAATGGAAGGAACTCGTTACGAAAATAATCACATATGTCCTAAAAAACGAAGTGGTTATTTTTCTGTGAATGTTTGGGGTTGGGTTAGCGCGCGGGTCCAGGAGTTTGTTGGGCTATCGATGGACGTCTTGATTCTGCTGCGTATTTAGATATTTTGGAAACTATTATGAAACCTTCAGTCGAAGTGTTTTATCCAGACGAAGATTATATTTTCCAACAAGTAAGTATTCTTATTTCACTATACTTTCTCCAAAAAATAGTTCGGGATCTGTTGAATTAACATTTTCATAATGTATTTTTGTTGTTAAAGGACAACGCCCCTATTCATACTTCGCGGGTTGTGCGCAATTGGATACGAGAAAATAACTTGGAGCTGTTACCCTGGCCAGCAAAAGCCCAGATTTTAACATTATCGAAAATGTTTGGGCTCGAATACTTGCTGTTATCCGAAGACAACAAGGGCCAAATTTTATACCAGTAAACCGTAATGCACTAATTGCAGCCATTGATACCGCATGGGAAACGATTAATATTAATTATATTGATACCTTGAGCAGACGCCTCCAAGAATGTATCAATAATAATGGAGGTCACACCCATTATTGATTTCTTATATTTATTTATATAGTAATACCTTTATTTAAAAAAAAAGTTTTCATTTAATTTTAAACTATAACTTGGTATCTTAATTATAATTATGTAATAAATTCTTGTCAAAAAACTAAATATATACGTTGACAATAAGAATTGCCTTAGTTTTTATTTTCACTTTTTATATTAACTACAGAAAAAATGAAACGTCATAAAATATACATTTTGTAAGGACTAAATATTATGAATAGAGAGTTTAATGATTTTTTTAATAACTTACAATAATTAGTAGGTTAGATTTATTTAAAAATAAGTAATAATCAGTCAACCCAAATAACCATGTTTAGTTTTTGATTTAATTTAAAAGTTATTGCTTGTAGACGTTTTTTAAATCAAAATTATTTCTAATTTTATTTTGTAAACATTTCCTAAACAAAATTTTGATTCGATAATTAATCGAGCTATGGTGTTTAATTAGCGATACCTTCAAATATATTCTTTAAAGAAAAAATTAAGTAAGCAACGTAAATTACCTATTTTCTAAAACGTGCTTAGTGTAATGATTCATTCTACAGTACTTCTATAAGATAACCCCTGCTGAGACTACCTGCTGTTAGAATTGTAAATGATACCCTTAAGCCCGCTTCACAATGTGCAAACTTTTGTTTACAGAAATTGTGGTGTCCAAGTTTTAAATTTCATGAGTGCACATGATGCTATAGAATGTGAGCATAGGTCTCCAAATTAGTGAATGAGGGTGCTTACATTTTAGAAATGATTGACTAAGGGCCAGTTGTACAATCTTCGCTTTCAGTTAACTATGGTTTAATTTGTAAAAATAAAATTGTGACATCAATTATCGCCCAGGAAATTAAACCAAAGTTAACTTTAAGCAAAGATTGTACAACTGGACCAAAGTAAAACATTATTTTAATAAATGTGATAACTAAACTAAGATATTCTTTTTTCAGGTACGTTAAGTGGTTCTTCCTTCTATACATGTAACATTAAGGTAAGGTAACGATTGTTGTATTTGTATTTAAAAAGTTGTGCAAATCTGCTGAGTTCAAGAACTGATTGTAATGAATATAAAGAAGCAATAAGACAAATATTAATTTATTTATATGCCATCGAACGATCTTGAAAAAATACAGTGTGTAGTCTGTAAAAATGTACATAACAATAATAGGTAATAGAGCCAACGCCCCTTTTTTAATTTGAGCACTAACAAATAATTAGACCACTTTTTTAAATTGATATTATTAAGTGACGGCAATAAATAAAAAGAGCTCGTACAGTTTACAAATCCCCAAATGGTAATCATTAAACGGCATAAATAAAACAGGAAAACTGAAACCAAATGCTTAAAATTGCAAATTCGTTTTTGTCTTAATAATTTTAATTACACTTTCGCACGATGAAAATTCGAAATTTGCGATTCGAAAGTGATAATTGCGAACCACGAAGAATGTTATATTCTGCAGATGGTTGTGTTAAATATGCTATGAACGGAGAATACATATTAATTAAATCCTTTTCGAGAAGGAACCCGTGTACATAGTTCATATTACGTTTCGGTTGTGGTTTTGGACAAAACCGAATTCAATGTAGGTTTATAACTGACACAATATCTCGTTTATGCATTTGCTATCAATACATGGTCCGTTTTGCAATACTAAACGTTGCTCAAAATTTGTATGGATTACGTATCGTGTGTATCCGTATTGTAATATAAATTCAATTTTGTATTGCATTAAATATTATTTCGACGTTCTTGTTCTTGTATTGCACAGTATTGATTTTGTTTTCATGATACAACAGATTTACATCAGCATACAAAATTGTCCTTCAACTTTCATACTTTTAATGTGAATTTTTGTCGACTTACATAAGTTGTTTAGCACTAATTTGATTTTAATTCCACTAATTCAAGTAATGCGATAAACACATATTAGCAATAGTGTTTAATGGGAAAAAAACAAGGTTTTAGATTTTTTTAAATCAATAACCACGATACTTAATTGATTTTCGCTTTTGTAGTAATAATGTATGAAATTCAATTTTGTGTAATGAAGATTTTTTCAATTAAAGCTTTTAAACAATTTTTATTTAAAAAACTATCATCAATAAACAATAATTGAATAATGATTGAAAAGAGAAATTATTAGAACATACTTTATTTGGTACTGTGATAGTGTGGAATAAAACATGATATTTTTTTCCATCCAACAAAAACATGACAGAAATAAATTTAGAAATTCTAAAAAATAGCCACTGGTCAAATTGAAAGAATGTATGGCAATATCTGGTACCCACGTACTTATAGCCATAGATAAATAACCCTTTCGGGGCGAAGGGAAAGTGCAACACATTACAGTGGTAATGGAGTTGTGCGCCCTCTACTAAACTATTCTAAAAACGCGAAAATGTGATTTTTTTGTACCAAAAAAAAGTTGTTGTTGATTATTATATTTCTGAAAGTAGATTGAGTATTAATTATCAAAATAAAAAAACCGATACAAAATTTTGTTTCTAATTTACTTTGAATGTATTGCACAAAAAAAAATATAATAATTTGAATTGTGATAGAACAACAAACAAAATTAAATAAGTACATTATTTCTAATAAAAAGAGTAACGAACCACTAAACTACTTATTACCCATGAGTAACAGCTTATCTCTGTTTATGGCTAACCTGTTTATGGGTAAATTTGAAACTGATTTAAATAATAATTTATATACTTTCCTAGAATTTGGTGTAGATATGTAGATGATGTTTTTGCAGTCATCGACACTAAAGTTGACAGCCTTCAGCAATTTGTAGAAACTTTTAATTCAAAATTTGAGACGATCAAGTTTACCTATGAAACAGAAGCAAACCTTAAGTTACTTTTCTTAGACACTTTAGTGACAAGAAATGGCAACAAACTAGATATAGATATTTATCGTAAAGACACTAACACTATGAGGTTTATAACAAATAATTCCAACCATAGTATGTAACATAAACTTGCATCTTTCAACTTTTTGATTCACAGGTTATTACATTTCCCATTGTCAAAACAAAACTTTGATAAAGAACTGCGAAATATTAAGCAGATCGCATCATACAATGGTTTTCAAGAAGCAAATTGTCACAAACATAATTTGAAAACAAACATAAGTTAAACATTAGAAATATTACAACGTTAGGAACTAGTAATAGCAAAATAGATAAGAAATATGTCAAATTACCAAATTATCCCACATACACAAAAGGTCTTCAAAAAATATTTTCAAAACATGATTATGAAACAATAACCTCTAGTTGTAACAACTTGGAAAATCTTTTAGGCAATCCGAAAGACCCAATAGAAATGTGCGATAAATTGGGAATAGATAAAATTAATTGTAAAGACTGTAACAAAGTATATATAAGGCAAACCAAGAGACCTATTAAAACTCGTTTTAAAGAGTACTTAGCTTATGTCAAATATCATCGCACAGATAGGTCCAGTGGTGCAATGCATATGCTTGAAAATGGCCATAGAGTAAGCGACATTGAATGAATTAACAGGGTATATAATAAAAATAAATCTTGATTCTTGTAAAAGTTGAGAAATTTTTAAAAACAGAAATTTGCTTATTTTATTTATTTAATCGTATGGTACATTTTAAATATTGTATTGTGATGTAATTGTTATGTATAGTGCCCCAAAGATCAGTATAAACATGTACAGTGTGGTGACGAAACCGTGTGCAATTGTGAATTAGTTCGTCTTGGCAAAGCATTTACTTCAAGGTTTAGGAAAACCACTAAAACCTAAACTTGCGAACTCTTACCCACCCTAGTATTTACCTGTAATAATATTAATTAAGTGTTAAATGTGATTGTGTTTTGTAAAATTGTGTTGTACATTTATTTCTAATTATCCGGAAGGGTCTTGATAACCAGGTCCGGAAACCAAAGTGGTAATTCTCAGAAACACGTTTTCTTGGTGTCCATGTGGTACTGTAAAGTACTGATCACCTTCCATATTTTATATTTGCACCAAAAACCCCTAAAAAAACACACACAAGAAAAGAAAAATTCTAAAGAAAATTGATGTACGTTTTGACGTTTAATTTCGGAAACCAAAGTGGTGATTCTCAGGAACAACATGTTTTTCTTGTTGACCATGGAGTACTGTAAAGTACTTATTATTATTATTATTATTACTTAGCTTATGAAATATGATGATAACGGTCCATTAGGATTTTCGGGATTATTTAAGCTTATCTAAGAATCAAGTTTAATGATGCGTCACACGTAGATAGTAGGTATATATAAGATTAGCTATCGAAACACGTGTCCGAGTAAAGTTTTTTGGTGCAATTTTTGGTGTTCTTCTGTTTGTTAATTATTTTTCTTAAAGAACTTAGTTTTAGGGACTTAAATATTGTTTTATTTAATGACAACCAATCTGCAGGAAAAATTGCACAAAACTCATTTTTTCATTCTCAATCAAAACATATAAGTATCAGATACCATTTTATTCAACAAGCATTAAAAGACTATCCGCTGAAGATTAATTATTTGCCCACTGAAGAAAAGGTTGCTAACATTTTTACAAAACCTCTTTCAAAAGTAAAATTAGAAAATTGTATTAACAAATTAGATCTTAATAATAATATAATAATAATATCATTTATTGAGACCATATTAAACGGTATAAAACACGTCAATGTACATAACAGTGAGTAAATAGTATTATCTATTTTATCTAATAGAACAATTTTAAATAATGAGAAAATATTGATATAAGTTAACATAGATTAACAATAGAAATTAATTAATTTTTAAATTCATATTGACACTTAGGAATTTAGACACACTATAAAACACATTGTTTAATAAATATTTGTGTATGATTTTATTAAATTGTTTATTGTTTGTAGTTCTTATTTTATTTGGAATGTTATTATATAGTTTAACACCAACATATTTAGGGTTATTTTTATACACTTGGATGTGATGAGTTGGTATTGCATATTCATTTTTATGTCTTGTGTTATAATCATGGAAATCACTATTGCATGAGAATATACTTTTGTTGTTATGCACAAATATTAACAGTTGTTTGATATATATACATGGCACAGTTAGAATACCATAATATTTAAAAATCATTCTATAAGAAGTTCTTGAAGTGACGCCTGCCATATAACGAATTGCTTTTTTTGAAGTTTAAATACTTTTTCAGCATTATTGCTGGCTCCCCATAACACTATGCCATAGTTTACACGGGAATAGAAGTTTGTTTAATAGTAAGCCAGACAAATACTTTTATTTGTAATTAATTTAAGTCTATATATAATATAGCATATAGTGGACAATTTCTTGAACAGTTGAATAGTATGATTTTCAAAAGTTAAATGTTCGTCAATTATTAGACCCAAAAAATTGGTTGTATTAACTTGCCTTATCGATTTGGAGTTGATTTTTAATAAATAATTTTCAAAGTCTTGACTTTGTTTGAGATTAAAATGTATAAATGACGTTTAAGTACAATTTGTTATTATAGAACCATTTAGCTAAGTTGTAAAGAGTGTGCTGAGATATTTGTAGAGCATCTTCTATTGAATTTTGACTACATATATATCTTGTGTCATCTGCAAACATAACCATATTTTTTCATTAACGGTGGATGATAAGTTATTAATATACATAATGAAAAGTAATGGTCCTAAGACCGACCCTTGTGGTATTCCTTGAATATTTCAAATAACATTCAATCCAGTTATGAATTTCTCCTCTTATACCAAGAACGTATATCTTTTGTAAAAGCAATTCCTGGTTGACCAAATCGAAAGCTTTGCTTAAATCTAAAAATATCCCAATACACTTCTGTTTCTTATTTAGATTTTCATAAAGGTTGAGTATAAAGTCCAATGTTGTAGTTGCAGTAGATCTTTTCTTTAAAAATCCGTGTTGAGATGTTGACATGATCTTATATTTTTCTAAAAAAGTGATAACCTTATTAAATATAGCTCGTTCAATGATCTTGGAGATAGTAGAAACAATAGAAATAGGCCGAAAATTATCCATACAGCTCGTATCACCGTTTTTATGTAATGGTATTACCTTTACGTTTTTTAGTATGTGCGGAAAGATTCCTTCAGATATTGAGAGGTTTATGAGGTGCGTTAATGGAGTCACTACGTAATCCGTTATGTGTTTGATGACGTTAGAACTAATTTCGTCAATGCCTGCTGTATTTGATTTTTTCAAACTATAAATTATGTTGTAAATTTCTATTTCACTGATTGGATGTAAATATAGTGTCGGATAATTTAAATTTTTTGTTGTAGTTTTAAATGTGTTTTTATCAAAACTAGACATGTACTTATGAGGCGTATCAATAAAATATTTGTTGAATAAATAAGCAATGTGTTCCTTGTTTGTTTCCACTACATTTTCATGTTTAATTTCACGTAGGGTAGAAAATTGTTTTTTAGTAATGACGTTGCTATTATTTATTTTCCATGCTGTTTTAGTTTGATTTGATGACTGTAGATATAGACGATTATAATATACGGCTTTTGCTTTCTTCGAGAGTTGTTTGTAAATCTTTTTATATTTTCTGTAAAATGTAGCTTTTTGTCAAAACTATTTTGCATTGTGAATTAATGATGTTTTAGTTATTTCGATGATATCTTTGCCAAATTGTAAGCCAAGGTTTTGAAAAACTTGAGTGCATTCTAAAAAACTTTTTCTTGTATGGAAAACTTAAATCAATATAATATTTTAAAGTGTTGATAAATAGTTCACAAGCTTCGTTGACGTTATTTGATTTTAATACGCTACACCAGTCTTCTTTTTCCAAGTTTGAAGTTAACAGACAAAAATTATCTTTACAAAAATTTCGACTTAGTTTGTATTCTATGTAACTAACCACTTCAGCATACTGATAAGTTAGAATTTGCATAAAATGGTCGGAGATGGTACCCTTTATAATATCACAGATTATTTGGTCACTACCAATATTAGTACACATATAATTAATTGATTTTGCTGATGTTGGGGTAACCCTAGTTGCTTCCTTTATTAGATTGTTTACACCATATGAGTTTAACAGTAATTTGAGATAAAATGTCTCTTTGGTGTCCGCAAGAAAATTCATATTTAGATCTCCACAAAGGATTAGTTTTCTGTTACGCTTTTTCAATAGTTTATTTAAAATCTTGTCTAAGTTTTCTTTGAATATATCTGTATTTTCGGAGGGCGATCTATAAATCGCTAAGACTGTAAACGAATTCAAATTGATTTGTAGTTCTACACCAGTAATTTCGAAGCATTTTTCAGTACTACAATCTTTTATCCACATAATGTCTTTACAAGATATGAATTGTTTTAAATAGTCACGGATAAATATTGCAACACCTCCAATTTTGAATGTTTTTCTACAGACTGATGATAATAGTTCGTATCCAGGAATATACAAAGATACAATTTCTTCATAACTTAACCAATGTTCTGTTATACATACTAAGTCAACGTCATTTTCTTCAAGACAAAGCTCTAATTTCTCAATTTTATTTGCTATGCATTGAACGTTTAGATGGAAAATTTTAATTTTGTTAGGTTTTTTTGTTTGAACTGATAGTTTAGATTGTACAAATGTTTTCGATTTATTAACGAAAAAACGTTTTGGCCTTGATGTTCTCTAGTTCTCTTATATAGCAAGGACAAGCTTCATGCAGATAATTAGAATTTTGGTTTCTTTGTTTATTGAATATTATACAATTCGCACATTTTTTATTTTGTAAGACACATAGTTTTGTTTTATGAGATTCTGCACATATTGAACAAATTGCTACCTTACTACTGCATTCACTTTTAATGTGTCGAAAAGAAGCACAGTTGTAACATCTTTTAATGTGAAATGAATCCTTCACGGTACACCTTTTCCAGCCAGTAAAAAAATAGCTATTTTTTAAAATTGTGTTTCTAGTTGTAGGATCTGCAGCTAGCACTAAATTTACTTCAGAATCTGGAATAGTGTTTGTTTGGTTAATTTTCCTGACAATCGACAATGAAAAGTCGCTAACTGATTTATCAATGTTATTATTTTCAATAATATGATTTTCTAAGTCTTTGTCACTTGCCGGAATATCACTATTATAAATACCGTAAACAATTAACTTTGGCAATATTTTTCTTGGCTCTGAAATCTCAAATTTATTTTTATTATTACGTTTATTTAACTCCGAAAATAATTTAATTTTAGAATCATTTGACGCACAGTTTACTATAACACCATTTTTAAACTTTTTTATATTGTTTATATTGATTGAAAGTTCTGCAGGTTTTACTAAATTTTTTAGTCATGAATACACATAATCCGAATCTTTATCCAAATCTTTGGTTTTAATGACAACTTACCACCTCTTGGAGTAGTTTTCTTTGTAACGTTTGAAGTAATTTCATTTATTGGCACTGCGTTTGAACAACTATTGTTATCGGCACTTTTTTTTAGTATTGCACTATAATTTGTCGTATTTGTTGTTATTTTGTTGGATATTAAATTTGTAAACACATTCTTATCACTATCAGTTAGAATTGCTAGTGAACTTTTATTCTTATCAACAGACATTGACAATTTTTGCAATAAATTATTTTCAAATACTTTTAACATTTCACTTAATTTTTCTTCCATTGCACTAATTACTGTAGATTTAATTTTGTGTAATATAGGACTACAGTTTATATCACTACATTTAGAATTGGCATTCACGACAGATTTTTTTACTTGCACACAATCATTATGATACCCTGAATTGCATAAACCGCTGCACTGAATATAATTGCTTTTATCTACTGATCTTTTACAAAAATCACACGAATTACTATTTGCGTCGTTTTCACTTTCCGCCATCTTATGTAAAAAATATAATAAACAGTTATAACTTAAAATTGAAGGAGGGTGTTGAAATTACCAATTATATATCGTTTAATTAATATTTAGTCCTAGATTGTGTAATATCTTAATTACCATAACGATTAGTTGTTATAATGTTAATATATTTTTTTATGTCGTTTTTGAAATGTTTATTTATTTATTTAATCGTATGGTACATTTTAAATATTGTATTGTGATGTAAGTGTTATGTATAGTGCCCCAGAAGATCAGTATAAACCTGTATAGTGTGCTGACGAAACCGTGTGCAATTGTGGATTGGTTCGCCTTGGCAAAGCATTTACTTCAAGGTTTAGGAAAACCACTAAAACATGCCAACCCTTACCCACCCGAATATTCACATGTAATAATATTAATTAAGTGTGTAATGTGATTGTGTTTTGTGAAATTGTGTTGTCCATTTTTTCCTAATTATCCGGGAGGGTCTTGATGACCTGGTCGGGAAACCAAAGTGGATTCTCAGGAACAACATGTTTTTCTTGTTGTCCATGGAGTACTGTAAGGTACTGAACACCTTCCATATTTTATATTTGCACCAAAAACCCTTAAAAAAACACACACGAGGGAAAAAAAACTCTAAAGAAAATTGACGTACGTTTTGACGTTTAATTCCGGAAACCAAAGTGGTGATTCTCAGGAACAACATGTTTTTCTTGTTGATTATGGAGTACTGTGTTCAATGTGATCACCAAATATTCTCTGTTATATAATTTCTTTCGCAAACTCTAACCAAACACTTTATTACTTTGCGTTTAAATCTAAGAATGGATGGTATAAGAATGTTCTTTTGTTCGTTATTTGTTTTGATTGGTTTACTACTAAACGGAATAAAACGGTGTGTACCGATGAGGGGTGTTAAACTTTAAATTACTACAGTCAAAACTGAATTAATAATTAATTATATTGGAGCCTTAAGTAAGTTTTATATCTGGCATATGAGTATCTACAACCTGGTTGTTTTCAAATCTTGCGATTACTTAAAAATAATCAAATATTAAGTAATACACAAATATCTTCATGTTAAAATGATCATAACTTGATTTGTAATCATTTTTTTGAAAATTTGAAAACGATAAGTTTTTGATAATTGTGTAATCTATTACCATATCAAATTTGAAGTTCTTACGAGTAAGAGCATCGAACCACCTTCGTTCAAATGTCGAAATAGAAAAACGTATATTAATTGACACAACTGAGCCTATACAAAAATAATTTTATTTATTAATACCCAATTTGATATTACGAAACAATTTTATTTAAGAAAAAGTTTTAATCGTTTTGATGAACAATATGTAAATGATGGGATATTCTGTTTCTGTTACAATGGGTAGCTAACCCACTACTACACATGTTATTAGCATTATTATAAATGTGTATTTTATCAGTAGATTCTTTTAACTTTCCAAACGTGTTTTGTCGTTCATTGTTATGTAAAATCATTTCATATGCTCAGAAGATATTTAACCTTTGTGCCAAACGAATCCTGTATTCCATTATCTTTATAAGTCTTCCTTTTGATGACCTAAAAGTTGATGTATTTGTGTTACAATTCAAAAACCTAAGTATGTAGTCACGCCAGACTAACCGAACTGAAACGCATAGTGAAATTTGCACAAATTTAATCATAAAAGATAATTAAGTTTTGTTTACTTAGCTATATTAAGTTGCATAGTTAATCTAGTTTTATGCAGTTTACCAAAACTTTGTATGCAACAAACCCTGTACAAATCTTTTTTTTTTAATTGAATGGTGTTTTATAAATCTTTCAGTACGAAATATGACATTAGTATTTTTGTACATTTGCGAAAGCCTTGGGCAACTAAACTGAAATTTAATTAACTTTTTAAAACTACTAAACATATGAAAGCATTTTTCGCTTGTTGAGTTACTCAAATTTTTCTCGTTGTTTAAATAAAGCTAATGGATTGCACGCACACATCTCTATAATACCGTTTCCCAAATTTTCGACAAAAAAATGTAAAACTGGGATATTAACAATAAAAGTATTACACAAATGCGTCTCTAGTGTACAATTTAAACTAACACACTCAACCTTTCTATTTTAATTATGCAAATAGGTACATAAAACAACAAATTTGAATCGGTTTATTCTGTAATTGAATTGTATTTGTGGGAATTTAAAGCGATATCATTCGATTTAAAAATTATTTATAAATCTGGATGCTTAACAAGTGGACCCTTTGACGAATGGTTGATCGCAGGTGCATAATAAATCACCCACATTTCCAGATAATTCTCGACCCACTAATACCCAATCCCTGATCAATAATTTTATAAATGGTCAATTTTAAAAATGTAAATTTTAAAGTGGAAATGAGCACGTAGGCAAGAGTAAACGCAGATAAATTTTAAGAAAGCGACGGGAACAAGAAGGTTTGGAAGGAGTTTAACAACAGCAACGCTTCCTTTACTTCGTGCTTGCTTTTCCATCCATGTCGAGAATTGTGGAGAAAGCACATAGTAAAGTTTTGGAAACTAAACTTTAAAATAAGTAAATTTGTTTTATAGTATATGATAACGTAAAGAGTCTCCGAGGTCGACTTGGAGGGTAATGTAGTAAAAAGAACAAAACATTGAAGTCATTTTTGTATTGAAGTTTAAATTCGACGATAACTGACTTAAAACTAAAGTATGCATGAATGCAAGCTGATTGTTTAAGCGGTTACCTTTTCGTTATGTTTCTTTTTATTTACTGTGCCGTTGTAGTTCCTAAAAGCGTTTTTCTATTTATTAAAAGACTTTTTGATTTAATTATTAGTTACCTTGGTTCATAGGAAGCGTTATAATAACAATTTTTCTATAAACAGTTTAATAAATTAGTATGTATCCCAACAAATTTGTAGTTCACTAAAATCGAAGATATTGCTTCTTCGCCCGAAGTAAATTAAAATTAAGTTAAACGATTACAAAATTGGTCTAAATTAATGTAATATTTTACATGTGAAGGTACTTTTTAATAATTAATGTTAATGAATAATCTAAATTTATTATACTTTATTTAGAGCTTGTAGTAATTCCCTAAAACATTTTAAAGTTTTTAAAATTTTTGTTTGAAAAGATGTTAGAACAGCCTAGAGATGTACTCGCAAATGAAGATTAATAAGGCACCACAATCATTGACAAAATTGTAATAGCAACAACATCGTTATGTAAATCAAATCAAAGAATAAATGTAGGATAAAAAATAAATCTGCAATTTACTAACCAAAAAATACAAGTTAGTACGAATATATTAAGAAAATCCTTCCTTTCGTTCAAAATTTGTTTACACCATTTTCGGATTTAAAACAAAATTAAAATCAAAATACTTTTATTTTGTGATTCCAAGTGTCATTCTCTGGTAAGATAAAACACCCACTAGTTGACAATGTTACGATATAAATTCACGTTTACTAGCTTTTACTTTTTTAACGTTAAAATTTTCCGGTCTACATGTTACTTTGCTTATTACGACCCTGTCTACTTTTACTACTAGTTTAATAGGACAAAGTCAACGTCTAAATCCCATTGCTCTCGTTTCACGTCATTTCTTTTTGTGTTTGACTGGCCACAAGGACAGTCGTGTTAGCAAAAAAAGGAATTGCGAAAGGAAATTCTGAACACGAGTGATGGATTAATCTGAAGTTGTTATAACCATCCACCTGTTGTGAAACGTAAATTACACCGGATATGTAATGAGAAATAAACCGGAATGTTGTTTCGAATGAACGTTTGCAGGTGAGCTTACTGACCTATAATCCACCACGTAGCGAATAGTCGCTGCATTAGGTTTCTCTAATATTACAGTTCTTTTGTCCGATCGTATTCTCTGGGATTACCTTGCTTGATGTCTGTTAGGATGTGATTACGTTCAGAATTTGGGGGTTGTCTTCTGGAACCGTTACACCTTATGCTGTTGTACTTGAGAAAGTGGTATTCGGAAATAAACCTATGCTGATAGGAGGTGCCGGTTATAATTCTGTCATGCAAGATAGCGGGCATCAGCGACGATGGGGTGGTCTCGTCTTAACACCGGAAAGGGCTTTCCTTCAATACTGTGCCGCCGACTTAAATTGCCATCAGTCCTTTGCTTTGCAGTTTTTTTAATTTTAGCGTGTACATCCGAACAATTTAATTACCAGTACCAAATCATTTTTTAACTATAACTGGGAACTATTGATGTCAAACGCGAGTTTAAATAACTTATCTCCAGGTAACTATATGTTTAATCTAAGAAAATGCCAACAGTTAATTTTTCTTAGTTTATACTAATCATACGTGTCAATGCTTTTACACGAGATGTCGTCAGACACACATTTGCTTATATATGTTTAATGTTGAAGAACTTTATGTTGCTAGACAAATTATTTGTACTCTACGGTTTCTTATCCTGTTTGTTCGTATTACTATCAAAGTAACCTTGACTGCTTTTGATGAAGTACGTTGTAAGTCAAGGTGGCGCTTATAAATAATTTACTCATTGTTACATTTAAATCCACACGCTCTGTGTGCTTAGCTAGCGGGATTACTTTGTCGCTCAAAGAGAATAAAGACCCGTCTCACTTAATAGCAACGGCTATCGAGTTTTGTGTATTACCTGTTTGCTGTATCGCTAATTAATTTATATTTGTACGTGTGGAATATTTACGAGAAAGCACGATATTCTGTATTGCTACTGATTTACTATTTATTGCAATTTTAACGGAAATATGTATGCAATGAATGAATGTTTTAAACATCATACCCTAAAAAAACTTACTAACTGTAATATAGAGCGCGGACGTAAATAATCCCCTCCTTCTAAATTTTAAACAGCTTAAGATATCGATTTGAAACCTTTCAAAGGAGGTATCACTCGACCTCTTTTTATTTAAAAAATTTAAAATGGCGCCTAGCCGCCATCTTGAAACTTGGAGCTATCAATTTTATGTCAAATTGTATTATTTTATGTCTTATTTTAGCCCTCCAAACTTCAAATCAATTCCTAAATAGCTTCAAATTACGAAAAGAGGTGGGACTATTTCTGTCCGCACTGTATACGGAAACCTTTTTGAGCTATTTAAAAAAATTCTTGTATTTGTACTAGTGGTTGACATAGCAAAAAATTGAAATCATGATAGTACTTCTATCCACTAGTTGTCATAAACCAGATAAATAAAAACTGTTGCCAAAATATATTAATGACATGTTTAAAGTAAACGTTTATGTTGCCCAAAAAAAGGCACGTTTTCTAAAATTCTACTTAAGAACCTATTATAAAAATTTAAATAATCAAAATATTATTTGTCAACATTGATTTGATAAGGAAATTGGTATATTAATCAGTCTTTGGTACCTAATACTTTGGAAAATAATTTTTCCACTATTTATTACATTATTTCACTGCACTTAAAAAGTGTTACAATTTTTCATTCCCATTACTTCCATTTCATCCTTAAGTACCTTTTTAAAGATGTAAATATAATTAAAAATTTCTTCTTTCTTGGAAATTCAAAGTTTGATTTGAAAGATCTTTAACTTCAGAGATTTTTCCAAAACTGATGTTATCAAGACTATTGCCTGATTCAACCATATACAGGGTGAGTTTTTATTGCGTATTTGCTCTATAGCGCCTTAGCTACTTATTAGAAAAATAGTGTGCTATTCCAAGTTGTTGGTAACCTTTTTGGTATTTTTAAAAATATCTATGATAATACAGAGTGTTACATGTACTAACTTTCTTATTTTAAATAGAAACCCTATATATTTTTGAAATTTGGAAATCACACAAAAATTTAATTCAAAACATGTATCGCATCCTATGCTAAACCTTAAGGTATCGGAGGTATTTAACATAACAAGAAAAAATTTCTGTTGGAAAGATCTGGATGGAGCCTTATAACATTTTCCATATGTTATATCAAAATTTAATTTTTGGCATACCGTTAGTACATAGAATGGTCTAACTTTTGCAATTAAAACAGATTAGAAAATAATATACTAAGTGTTACATTTCCAAGTCACATTTAGCTAACTTTAAACTTCGAAAACATTTTTTTTTCAAACAGAACACCCTCTATTTTTCTATACCTAATTATGTAAAATTAAATTACCTTTCCTCTGGTATAGCCATTGCATGGGTTAAAGTTAGCAACTTTTGAAATTAGCCTTATATTTAAAAAATTAAAAACTGTTTTTAATTGAAAAAAAACTATAAAGAACGCGAACACATTTTGAATAATAACTTTAATAACATACATAATAATAACAATAAAAATATCTATTAAAAATCAATTTTTCAGTAGTGATCTACATTCCGCCCATTATTTACTATGCATAACTCAATTCTTTGTCTAAATGACCGCTGAACATTTCCCAACATTTCTAGTGTAATTGTACGAAAAGCATTTCATATTTTGTTTTTCAGATCTTCTACATTTTCTGAAATTTCTTGACAAACAAGATTTTTAATATGCCCCCAAAGAAAGAAATCTAAGCAACTTAGATCGGGAGATCTTGGGGGCCAACTGACTGGACCCGTCCAATCCATTTATTGGGAAATAAGTTATTCAAAAATCGGCGAACATTTCGATTGTAATGTGGCGGAGCCCCATCTTGCATAAACCACATGCTGATTACATCCAATGGCACGTTTTCAAGTAAATCAAGTAGATTATTTTGCAAAAAATTTAAATATCTTTCTCCATTTAGATTTCCTTCGAAGAAATAAGGACTAATTATGTATTGACCAATAATACCTGCCCACACATTAACAGAAAAACGATGCTGTCTATCTATCGAGATTCTGAAATGAGGGTTTTCGTTATCGTAATGGTGATAATTCTTGCGATTTGGTTTACATTTGTTAGAGAAAGTGCACTCATCAGTAAATAACACATAACTGGAAAATAATCGGTCTTCTTGTATTTTTGTCAGCACCCAGTTACAAAAATTTATACGGTTTCGATAATCCTGTTCAGTAATATTTTGTTCATATTCAGGATGATAGTCATGGAACTTATGTTTACGTAATGTTTTAACTACCGAAGTTTGAGAAATATCCAAGACAACACTAACTTGTGTAGTACTAATCTCAGGATTTTTAACTACTGCAGTAACTATATCAAATTGCATAGCTTCGTCCTTAATTTTTCCTTGCCGTGAGTTCTTCTTATATTTAGCATTAGCTGTAAGTCCAAAACGTTCCTTAAGTTTTTCAAAGCATTTAACTTGACGTTTTATTCGCTCTGGATATCGCGTTCCATATAATTTGGACGCCAATAAACAATTTCTATTACATTCTCTTAATAAATAAGTCATGTCAACTAATTCTTGAGTAGAGCAATTCATCTTAATGTTTTATTAAGAATAACACAGTTGTAATCAAGTAATTAAACGAGACTGTCAAAACCACTGAGAAACTGACAGTTTTGTTTGTTGTCAAGGCCTTCTAGATTCTACTCGTGTGGTATTCAAGATCTTCTATGAAGTATCAATCTAAAACATAATAATGTTTTTTTTGTTAAAAATAATTAAGAAAAATAAATATTTTCAAATTTTGTTATTAATTATTTAAGTGCAAGGCTAATTTTATATGCAATTTTTAAGCAAAATCCTTATAAATCTGTCACCTGGAAAGAAAATTGCAAATATCTCAAAAGCTGCTAAGTTTAACCCCTGCAATAGTTATACCAGAAGAAAGGTAATTTAATTTTACACAATTGAGCATAAAAAAATACAGGGTGTTCTATTTGAAAAAAAAATGTTTTTGGAGTTTAAAGTTAGCTAAATGTGACCTGGAAAATGTAACACTTAGTATATTGTTTTCCAAACTGTTTGAATTGCAAAAGTTAGACAATTCCAGGTACTAACGGTATGCCAAAAATTAAATTTTGATATAACCTATGGAAAATGTTATAAGGCTCCATCCAGATCTTTCCAACTGAAATTTTTTTCTTGTTATGTTAAATACCTCCAATTCCTTAGGGTTTAGCATAGGGTGCGATACATGTTTTTAAATTACATTTTTGTGCTCTTTCCGAATTTAAAAAAGTATATAGGTTGTTCTGTTTAAAATAAGAAAGCTAGTTGTTGTACAGGAAATATATAACACTCTGTATTATCACAGATATTTTTAAAAAATGCCAAAAAAGGTTTCCAACAATTTGAGATAGCACACAATTTTTTCTAATAAGTAGCTAAGGCGCTATAGAGCAAATACGCACTAAAAACTCACTCTGTATATATATATATATATATATATATATATATATATATATACCGTGTGTAAAAGCCAAATGGAATAAATTCATTATTTCTCTTACTGTACATATTTTTGAAAAACCCGAAACACGTCAAACTTAAATCATAAAATGACATTCTATCACGTGAAATTTTCATCCCTACCATCAACCCCCTTCGAATGACAGGTGCAACCCCTAATTTTTTAATGGGAAGTATAGGCTTGTGATACATCGTTTGAAAGGTCTCTTCTTTCCCTGTACAAAAGTGTTATCTGTTTTCATTTTATTGCAGGAATTAAAAAAAAATTATGATTATACCGAAATTTGCTATAATACAACAATAAACGAGAATGTAATTAAACAAAGAAAATAAAAATAAAAGTCAATGAAGTAGATGTTCAAAATGCTCCCCACGAACTTCTTGGCAGCATCCTAATCTTAAATAAAAATGTCTTCTCACCTTGCTTAGCATATCAGGCGTGACCGACGAAATCGCGAGCGTTATTCGTTGTCTTAAGTCATCTAGATCAAGCGGTTTAGTTTGGTAAACAACATTCTTCACATATCCCCATAAAAAGAAATCTAATGGGGTAAGATCAGGAGATCGTGCTGGCCATTCTATAGATCCTCGCTTCCCTATCCACCTATCCGGAAATGTGGCATCGAGGTACTGCCGGACATTGCGTTGGTAATGTGCTGGTGCTCCATCCTGCTGAAACTATATCGTATTTGCTGGAAGTCTACGGTTTGTTGGATTCGGATATAAATTTGCCAAATTTGGGACGACATCATTTTGAAGTAATGCTAAATAATTAGCGCCATCCAAATTTCCGTCAATGAAAAAGGACCAACGACATGGTTCCCAACAATCCCTGCCCAAACATTCACCTTTTGAGGGTATTGCGTGCGTTCTTCTCTCGTCCAGTGAGGATTTTCCGTTGACCAGTAGCGACAATTTTGACGGTTAGCATGACCGTGAAGTGAAAAACTACACTTATCCAAAAACATAACATTTTCTAATAGGATAGTATTGTTATCCAACATGTCCATCATTTGCTCACAAAAATGTATTCTTCTATCAAAATCGTCTTCCGTGAGCTCCTGAGTAGGTACCAGTTTGTAGGGATGCATTTTGTTTTCTTTCAATATGGTATGTATTGATGTATGACTAACATTTAATGTTGCGGATGCTTGTCTAGTCGAAGTATGTGGGTTTTCCTCAAAGAGAAGCATCACATCTAGTTTGTTATCTTCATCTAGTGCACTGGCAGCTGCTTTTTTTATCTGCCTTACATGTCCAAACTCGTGAAACTGCTTTTCTATTTTGCTGATTGTCCCTTGGGATATAGGCGGCAAATCCGGAAATTTCACATGAAATAGGCGAACTACTTCCTGTTGCGTTCGGGTATTATCACCATAACCAATCATTTGTAAAATTGTTATTTTAAGCATTTCTGTTAATCTAACCATTTTTCTGAATTTAGTTAACGAACCTCAAACAAAAATTATACCTAATACAGATTAATGACAACTTGCTAAACAAACAATTTTAAACAAACTGATGTTGCCGTGGAAATTGTTCACTGTATTCTTAATTGATAATTCCCAAAAACATGCTGATACATTTTCTGCTTATACTTCCTTATCATCAAGACCTAAACGGAAGATAAGACAACGAATAACGCTCGCGATTTCGTCGGTCACGCCTGATATGCTAAGCAAGGTGAGAAGACATTTTTATTTAAGATTAGGATGCTGCCAAGAAGTTCGCGGGGAGCATTTTGAACATCTACTTCATTGACTTTTATTTTTATTTTCTTTGTTTAATTACATTCTCGTTTATTGTTGTATTATAGCAAATTTCGGTATAATCATAATTTTTTTTAATTCCTGCAATAAAATGAAAACAGATAACACTTTTGTACAGGGAAAGAAGAGACCTTTCAAACGATGTATCACAAGCCTATACTTCCCATTAAAAAATTAGGGGTTGCACCTGTCATTCGAAGGGGTTGATGGTAGGGATGAAAATTTCACGTGATAGAATGTCATTTTATGATTTAAGTTTGACGTGTTTCGGGTTTTTTCAAAAATATGTACAGTAAGAGAAATAATGAATTTATTCCATTTGGCTTTTACACACTGTATACAGTGTGTCCAAAATTCGATGCTCACCATTGGTATTTTGGAAACGGTAAGAGTTACAGGGTCGGTTAAATGGAACAATATGGAGGTATTTATCTTACCTCTTCAGACCTTCTCTTGTTTTTCCAAAGAAATGCGTTGCCTACTAGATATTGCAAAAAAGTGAAAATCGGCATTTTCTTTAAACTTGCGTAGAATCCACACTATTTATCCTATCAAAAATATGTAAATATAAAAGTTGTAGACATTTAGATATTGAATAATATGCATCATTAAAATATTTTTTGCTTGCATCAGTAGCGAAATATGACCCAAAGTTGCATTTTTTAAATGGAAATGATAATTTATTTTTATACAGTTGAATTACTTGATTTTTTTCCTTTTCAACGATATAAGGTTCGAGCTATTTATCTTGTGTACTTTAGAAGATATAAAGAAAAATCGTTTTTGAGATCTGTAGATGTATTTTAAAGCGCATCACACTATCCATGATTGCAAATTTTTAAGAAACAAACAACTGCACATCATATCTGTCAATAATATTGTTACAGTAGTATCGTGTCAGAACTTGTAGTTGTTGTAGTAAGCTATTCATATTCAAAATTGATGATGCAGTTTTCAAACCATGAAAAAACGGACATGTTTGTTGTCTACATAAGATGCCATCGTAATTCAACTGCGGCAGCAAATGAATATCACAACTTATACCCCGAAAGAAGGCAACCTCACAGAACTTTGTTTTCCCGACTCGAGCAAAATCTTCGACAAGGTGGATCCTTCACCGCCATTCGTCCTACAACCTATCAAAAAGACAATGAGGATGCTGAAATAGCTGTTCTAGCCGCTGTTAATGTTGAGCCTTCCGTTTCAGTAAGAAAAATTTCGAATGACAGTGGTATGGCAAGAAGTTCAGTACATTATGTTTTAAAAAGAAGAAATTTCATTCTTATAAGCCAATGATATGCCATCATATCAAAGAGAATGATTATGCTCGAAGAGTTACATTTTGTAGATAGTACCTGGATGAAGTTACAAACGATAATTCTTTTTCTAAAAAATTCTTTGGAGCGATGAAAGTAGATTCACAAACAACGGCATTTACAATCGGCATAATTATCATTATTGGAATAATGAAAATCCGAAAATAGTTCGAGAATCGCGTTTCCAAGAACGATTCGGATTTAACGTGTGGTGCGGTATTTTGGGAAATCGTTTGATAGGTCCATTTATTTATAATCAAACGCTTAATTCGACTAGATATCTTCAACTGCTGCAAGCCGAAGTCGAAGATGCATTGGACGAGCTACCTATTCAAGAAGAAAGAAGTATTTTGTTTCAGCAAGACGGCGCCCCGGCCCATAATTCCAGGATCGTCACTGAATATTTATCAGCAAGATTTGGAAACCGTTGGATTGGAACAAACGGTCCCATACGTTGGCCTGCGTGATCACCAGATTTGTCCATACTAGATTTTTCCTGTGGGGACACATAAAAATTTAGTATACGTTGTCAATTATGAGAACGTTAATGATTTGCAGCAGAGCGTCATGCAGGCCTTTAATTCAGTTAGCGTCCGTCAATTAATGAATTGCCGAATAAATATTGAAAAACGCTATACAAAATGTTTAGAAGTCAATGGCCGCACTATTGAGAATCTTTTATAGGAAAACTCATTCGTTTTACGATGTTATCCACCCGTTATGTTTTTGTTATTATTGCTTACAACTTGGTAACATTATAAATCTGCCTCAAAAATGATTTTTCTTTATATCTTCTAAAGTATACAAGATAAATAGCTCGAACCTTATATCGTTGAAAAGGAAAAAATCAAGTAATTCAACTGTATAAAAATAAATTATCATTTCCATTTAAAAAATGCAACTTTGGGTCATATTTCGCTACTGATGCAAGCAAAAAATATTTTAATGACGCATATTATTCAATATCTAAATGTCTACAACTTTTATATTTACATATTTTTGATAGGATAAATAGTGTGGATTCTACGCAAGTTTAAAGAAAATGCCGATTTTCACTTTTTGCAATATCTAGTAGGCAACGCATTTCTTTGGAAAAACAAGAGAAGGTCTGAAGAGGTAAGATAAATACCTCCATATTGTTCCATTTAACCGACCCTGTAACTCTTACCGTTTCCAAAATACCAATGGTGAGCATCGAATTTTGGACACACTGTTATATATATATATATATATATATAGGGTGTTCCTAAATATCATATACAAATAAAAGGAGGTGATTCTTTGGCTTATTTTATGACTAAAATATCCTATAAACATAGGTCCGCAAACGTTTCCTTAGCGGACTACAAGGTGTTAAAATTTCTTCTGCTGTTCTGCAATTCTTCAGATATGGAGTTCAAATTTGGTATGTAAGTTAAGCGTCAGGGGTTACATCTTCTGACAAGTTAGAGGACCGTTGAGAATTATATCGGGTGATACTTTTTCAGCGGTTATGTCACTTTTTCTGCCCTGAACTTTTCTGTGGTGTACTTCTTGTAGATTTTAAAATATAAAATTAATTCTTTGTCTTGTTTAAAAACTTTTTGGTCTCTTGCAGTTTTTTCTTATCTGCAATCGTTTTCGATGAAAAAATTAGTAAAATACCTAACAAAATTAAAACTTTCAAAAGTGGTCTAGTAGACTGTAGATTTATTTGGACGATTTTTTATTTTTAATAATATCAAATAATGATAGTTGTCCCTTTATTAAATTTTAACACCATGTAGTCCGCTAAGGAATTTTAGTCATAAAATAAAATAACCGAAAGAATCGCCTCCTTTCGTTTGTACATGATATTTAGAAATACCCTGTATAGTACGGGTATATTGCGCCTGTTGGTAGAAAATGTTGGCAACAAAATGAAATAAATATATCTCATGTCTCAACTAAACCATTTTACAATGCTCATGCGCGTTAGTGTAATATGTTCAAGTCGCCTTGACAACGATAAAGCGTTTGTTGTGTTTTAGAGTGTGGTTGAGTATTAGTTGTACATTAAACTGTTTTTGACCTGATCGGTAAAAGTCATTATGTATGTCAATCTTCTAAAAAGAACATAGCAACTCAAACTTACAACAGAAATCGATCTTTCCACACGTAAATAATTCTTGCTTTTATACCTACTTATATTTTCGTTGAGATTGGCAATAAAATGTTATCAATGTAATAAAAAAATGATAAAATTTAACTTAAATGAGCAGACATTTGTTGTCCTGTTTCAATGTGTTGGTATTCTTATAGTAGGCGTTTTAGATTTAAATTTCTTTTAATTTTTTTGTTTTATTAGTGTCTCTTTCAGTTCTCTTTCCTGTAGTGTTACTTCTGTCTTTTCCTTTTTTTATCCTCCAATTTGTTTTTCTTTGCGTCTTTATCGTTATTTGTGCTATAGTCCTGAAGAAACAACAAATGGTATATTCTCAGTTTTTCGTTTTTTGAATTTTTTAGGTTCTGGCCAATAAACTACCGCATTAAAAAGAAAAGGTACTGTTGATGTAGAAGTTGTTGGCTTTTCTGGCGCCACTTTGTCTTTCTTCTCTATTTCACAAGAATTTGTTGTATTCGTTATCTTTTTAAGTAGAATATCATTTACATTTTTGGTCTTTTCATACTAAATATGTATCACTTCTTTAGTTTCTTTATGACAACTTACTAAAATTTTTTTATTTTGCGGTTGCTGGTTTCCTAATTCCTCATTTACATCGTGTTTATTATATTATCTAATTTGTAATAATTGGATGTCCACTGATCGTTCACTGCGGTTCTGAATAAACAAGTTAAATGTTTGTAAACATCAAATAAAGATTTCCAGTTTATTCAGTATTGTTCTTAAAAAGAACTAATTTTTCTCTATCTACTATCCAGAATTCTTTTTCATCAGAATTAACTTACTGATAAATATTCTTGTTGCCTTTACAGGCAGGAACCTTATTCCCTTTATGATTCAGAAATAAAGCCGTCTCCTTAGCATTGAAAGGCCGTTGGGGACCTTGAAGAAACACAGTTTAATTATTTTTTTCCAGGTAATTAAATATTTCCATATACCATCTTCCCAATCTTTCTTTCGTAATAAAAGCTCTAGTGGCAGTGAGATATTGGGCCATCTGTTCACTTAACTCTGGATAGCGTTTCATAAAATCTGCAAACCAATGCTTTCCTGGCGTATTTTCGGTGAAAGGATTTTCAATGTTAAATTTTACTATAATTTTTTAATACTATCTATAAGTTGATCTTTAGTAATGGGAATTTGTCGACTTTCAGGATCCATATAACCAAAGCACATTCATGTTCTGCTGATAAATTAGAATTTTTTGACAAATGGGTTGTTTTTTTCCAGGTGTCTTGCCTCTAACTTTATATAACAGTGTTCTCCTGGGCACATTGCATTTTTTGCCCTTGTCGCTACTGGAAACTCTTTCAAAACATAACATAAACAAAAAGTTTTCTATGGTTTATTTTATTTATTTGTTTTATTTTTTTATGTTCTCATTTACCTTCTATACACACTTAATTAATATTATTACATGTGAACACTAGGGTGGGTAAGGGTTGGCATGTTTAGGTTTTATTGGTTTTCCTAAACCTTGAAGTAAATGCTTTGCCAAGACGAATCAATCCACTATTGCACACGGTTTCATCACCACATTATACAGGTTTATATTGATCTCCTGGGGCACCATACATAACACTTACATCACTATACAATATTTGTGTAATGTACCACACGAATAAATAAATAAATAAAATAAATAAACATAAAGCCACAATCAGGACATTGTATATTTATACTAATTTTAAACTACAATCAAAAGTATGATTAATGTTCCATAATCGCAAAAAAAATTAGCATTACAAAAACATCACACTAATTGAGCAGTGCTTACCTTTAATTTTTGTGTTTGCTGTTAAAAAAAGTAAACTTTAAACTCGAATACTAACACCTACTAAAGATAAATTCCATCATTTTATGAATTTTTTGTCATATGTCAAGAAACTTGTTGAAATAATTCTTAGATGGCATAGTTATCCTTTCTCACTATATTTAGTCCAATAGAATAAATATTATTTTTAAGATTGGTTTGAAATTGGGGAAAGTGTCAACTATTCGGTACGTGTCAAGTATTGGTGCTTTAGCTTAATTTGCTATCTCACATTGGGGATCCGGATACGATTATTGAACATTTTGCTGCTTTACACAATAACTTGATAGATGCTTCTAATGATTTATTGACATTTCATAATAACAATGTTAAAAATGGAGTTTGGGAACGTTTTCCTTTTTCTCTTGTTTTCGAAAAAAAGTCGAAGTCAAACCTGACGATGTAAATATTCAAACGATTCAATTATGTTGTCCTTTAGTCGTGCATGTCGTTACGCATCTTGTGAATAGTTGTTTAGTTGATTCTATTTATCCTCAAGCTTCGAAGACTGCGCATTGTTTTGTAATACCAAAATCGAAGAAGTGTAATATGCTAACTCCGTCCGATAAATATTTTATCAAAAATTCTGGAAAAATCATTGCACGGCAGATTAATGCTCACTCAAAAGATTTAATATTTTTCCACATGTCCAGTCAGAGTTTAGACCGAGTTTTTTCTCAATTTTTCGAAGACCTTTGACACCATCAATCATGATTTACTACTGTCAATTATGCACTTTGTTGGATTTTCCATAAAATTCTTTAGGTTATTTTTAAGTAGTGCATCAAAATTTATGACAAATTCGCAAGACCAGTATCAGTGGTAAATGGTGTGCCGCAGGGATCAGTGCATAGACATTTGCTATATTATATTTATACTTATAATACTAAAAAAATGCCAACAACTAACTGTAACAACTTGTGAGTGTTAAAGTGCATAGCCGTCTTGTACAGTTGTATATCGCACTTAAGTATACACCTCTGATCAGCTTATAATAAGAGCAAAATGCTGCATCAAGTATTCTTTCGTTGCGTCTATGCTACTGTACAAGAAATACTTGGCTTTATCGACACACGTGTGTTTCAAGCATTTAAAGTTATCGCTTTGATAACGCTATGCATTTTAACACTCACAAGTCGTTACAGTTAACTGTTAGTTTTATACTATTTATTCGTGTCCATGTTATACACGAGATGTCGTTAGACACACATTTTACTTATATACTTATAATATTTTCCAATGTTTAAAATCATGTAATTATTACTGTATGGATACGTACAAGTTATGACTACTGTCTAAGTATATATCCCAACAAATGGTCAGTACTTTTATTCTGCAATAGAAAATAAAAAGTTTAACATTAATATCTCTCTAGGTGACAATGATATTATATTAAACCAAAAGGCAGAAATTTTGGTTTGACAATTACTCTCCTTGCTAGTCCGAAGACTTCTTTTGATTGATTAGTACTAAACTATTTTAACTAAAGTACAAAATTGGTTGTTGTCAACATATTTCTCCAGTTTTGCGAACAGCGCATTTATTAACTATGAATCAACAGAGGTTCTTACATCTTAGTCCGTGCATAGTATTTAAAACCCCACTTTACTTGTTTGAGAGAATCTCTTTCCGTACATATGCTGGGTGATTTTTCAGTGCATATTTGCTTTACAACGCTTTAATTAGTTATCAAAATAAAATGTGTGCTATCTCGAGGTCTTAGTAACGTTTTTGGCATTTTTAAAAATATCAGTAGATATGTAGGGTGTTCCATATCTCGTGGGCAACAACTAATTTTCTTATTATAAATAAAACACCCTGTACATATTTTTTTTTAATTTGGAAAGAGCATAAACGTTTAAGTCAAAAACATGTATCACACCCTATGCGAAACCTAAGGTATCCGAGATATTCAACATAATAAGAGAAACATTATAGTTAGAAAAATCTGGATGGAGTTTTACAACTTTTTCCATACGGTATATCTGAATTTAATTTTTAGTATAGCGTGAGTAGATAGAGTGGTCTAACTTCTGCATTTAAAGCAGATTAGAAAATAATATACCAAGTGTTACATTTAGCTAACTTTAAAATGCAAAACCTTTTTTTTCAAATAAAACGTTCTATATTTTTATACACAATAATGAATAATTAAAATTATTAACAGTTATTAATAATATTTTTATTAATTAGTTTTACCAAAAAGATGAATCATTATGTTTGTAATAGATACTTCATAGAGGACCTCAACAACACATCTTCTATCAAGTATCTATCTCAAACACAGTAATGAATCTTTTTAATAAAAATAATTGAAAAAATAAACAATCTTAAATTTTCCTATTAATTATTCAAGTATAAAGAAATTTTATACGCAATTTTTAACGGAAATCATGGTAAATCTGTTTTCTACAAAGAAAATATCTCTAAAGGCTGCTAACTTTAACCCTATAATGGCTACACTAGAAAATAGAATTTAATTTTGTATAATTAGAAAAAAATACAGGGTGTTTTATTTGAAAAAAGTTTTTGCAGTTTAAAGTTAGCTAAATATGAGTGGAAAATGAAACACTTGCAGAAGTTAGACCTCCTACTCGCGCTATGCCAAAAATTCAGATATACGATGGAAAAGCTAATAAGGTTTCTTCAAAACCTTTCGAACTATCACTTTTCTCTTATAATGTTAAATATCTCCGACAGCTTAGGATTTAGCATAAGGTGCGGTACATGTTTTGACTTAAATGTTTGTGCTCTTTGCAAATTTAAATAAATTTATAGTGTTTCACTAAAAATTAAAAAATAGTTGCTGTCTAAGAGATATGGTACACTCTGTATATTCAATATTTTTAAAAATAATAAAAAAGTTACCAACTACTTGGGATAGAGCTATAGAGTAAATTCGCACTATAAGCATACACCATCAGAATCTTTGTTATCGGGTACTGATTTCTATTCCTTGGCATACAAAAGCTTATAATTCAAATGCTCATTCTCCTTTAATGCCGTTTTAGTATATAATATAATAAAAAAGGGTTGGAAGATGTTTTTGTTACTTATATTTAGTAAATACCTCCAACAACTGCTTCTAAATGAACTGTTATGATTGCATGTTTTCCAACTGGCGGAGTTAACATTTACTTTTCTCATGTTTTTGTTTTTTCTGTATACAATGTTATATTGTTTTCTTAATTAAGTTATAATAAATTTCCTTAAATTTATCTTTAATAGTTACGAGTGTGATAATTAATCAATGGCAACAGATAACTGTAACGACGATTAAATGTTTTAAATGCAAATCGTTATCTAAGCGATAACTTAAAATGCAATAAACACTTGAGTCAATAAAACCAGTTACGTTACAGTTATTTGTTGGCATTGCTTAGTTTATACTATTTATACGTGTCCCTTATTACACGAAATGTCGTTAGACACACATTTCACTTATGAGTGTGATAATGTTTTGGCCTTCTTGTTAGGAGATAGATGGTAACAAGTCAGTAAAACACAGCAGCTTTGGTTATCGACTTTTCAACTAGCTGGGGTTAGTCTTTATCCAGATATCTAATAGTCCGTGGGCCCGTGACGTTATGTGTCGGGAAACTTGTATGTCAGCTTTTTAGATCTTAGGTGTAGAATGCTATGAAAAATGCAGATCCGCGACAAAAAAGTTCACCGTTAGATTTGGGCTCATACAATATTGGATGGAATATATTTTTTCAAATTGTACGTCAATTTTTTTTGCAGACAGGTTTCTAAGTTTAGATACCAAAGCCAAAAAAGCTGACGTTTTTATCCAGACCCAAACGTTCAGCCCCATATAATTCTCATTGCAATGTGCATTGGCAATTGTATTGTCAGCTTTTCTGTAAATTACTTTTTCTCGATGAGATATCATTGAATTTCAAAAAAGTTGACGTTTTGGTTGAAGCGGTGGGAAAATAAATTCGGAAAATGTCATAATTTGATTTTTTTTAATACTCTGCGCCTCAAGTCCCAATTCGATTTAACAAAAAAAGAGAAATTGTTGGGATTATTGGTACACAACGTAAACCAACGTCAAATTCAGAATTGATGTTCCGCAAAATCGGAAAATTGTTATTTTTTTCATTTGAGTACTTGTTCTAAATAATTAACAAAACAAAGAATACGGTTGGTTTTATATAGGTGAAGACCTGGATAAAAATCAGTGCGCTTGCTTCGGCGGGTGACCGACTAGGTGCTTTTTGACACATAACATCTTTCTAATTTATATTGTATGTTGCGTATGTATCAATAAACTGTATTATTATTGTTATTATTATTTCTTGTCAAATTATATTTTATTGCATATTCCAATGTATTTTAGGACCTTAAATGTGTTTTAAATCTTGCTACTTGTGATTAGTGACTATAAAAGGTTATTATTCAGTAGGTGGGTGCAAGTGAATAAGTGAATAAGTGAATGGTGAATGTCCAATTCTTAAGCACGTGGCTTTCATTTCATTTTGTCTACTCATATTTTTTAGATTTTTCCATCTCTTTTAATACATTGTTAACTTCACTCTACTCATTTTGCCAAGTCTGTAGGATATCAGTTACATCGTGAACAGCAGTCTTTTGTGCTGCTTCGTCTTCTATCTCATTTTCGGGAATACCACTTTGACCGGCAAAACATTATTTCCCGTATTTTCCAAGTGCGCCTAGCGTGTGTGCTATAATAACCGACAGACAGTCCTATATACCTTGCAAATGCCATTAATAACATTTACTCAATCAGAGTTTATTATATAATTAGATAAGGATGAATAATTGCTAAATTTCAGCTTCTGTCATATTGCATACTGTTCTGCAAAATACATCGTAGCACCTGGCGGTAGTGACATCTACCACGATAGCTGCTCCCACACTATAACTGTTTTCTTGTTTTCTGACAATCTGACAAGCAATAACGTGTTCCGAGATTACCGTGACAAAATAATAACTGTTATTATCAACTTTTGCTTGCTGACAAAAGAGGTTTCATAGTAAACAATTAAAAAACTAAAAAGTAACTAACTAAACATTCAGAAGGAAAATTAAGGAAATGTCTTAGTTTACAAGAAAAAGAATTATCAAAGGCTGTTAAACTTGGAGTTTGGTTCGGGTTAGAAGAGAAGAAATTCAGAAAAGTGAAACTTCAAACAAGATTAATTTAGTTAAAAATTTTGATCTTATAAAACGATATAGAGTGTGAGACGTTGCCATTAACAATTACCATTTCGACTCAGTTAATCCGCTTGTGGAAGTCTCAATTCTTAGTTGCAACTCTCTGATTTCATTGTTTTGCAGGTATTTGTCAGATAACATAGCTTTTGTAGCATAAATACTACTCATCAATGATGAATCTCGTATCATACTTATACTCGTCAAAGTTTAGCATAAAGCGGGAACATTTGCAATGTTTTATTATAGAGTTTGTTAAAATATTTGTTAATAAAATTTTGAAAAAAACACATTTTCAATAAAATTAATGTTTGAAAAAGTTCACCTGTCCAAATCTTTAAACAAAAGTCTTTTCCTTTTATTGCTTTTAAAATTCGATCGCATTTTCATAACTGACAAGCTTTTTGTATTCTTAAAATTTCAAAGTATTAAAATGTCACAATTTACATTTTGTAAGTTCAGTTTTTAATTTACATACTTAAAGTCAATGTGTATTTGAAAAAATTTAACTATTAATCTTAACCAAGTAATAATTAAAAGCATTTATTCGAAAACAATGTTTAATAAATGCCGAGTACTACATCAAACACTCTAGTACGTGAGCAACAGAACAACATTTGTGTAGGACATTATTGATCAAGATTAACCCACTCATGAAATCAGTGCGTGACCACGTATTTGCATATAAAATTAACACGAAATTATTTATTTTAATTCAATAGCAACCCAATTTTAAAAGTAAATTTAATTTTCATAACTAATTTGTGGAAAAAAATTTTTTATTAGGATTTCGTATTTTGCATCAAGTTATGCAATCTATAATTTATAAAAGGTTTATGGTTTTGTCACAGTTTTTATATGTAATAGAAATGTTTTCTGCGCCACTTTTAACATGTTATAGAGACCATAAAAAAGGACGTTGCCGTTGAAATGGTTGCTGTTTCACCTTACGAAGGTCTAAAATATTTCTTAATTCAGTTTTATGTTTACGCTCCAGAAAAAGTCCTAATTAGTTTAGTGCTCGAATGAGTACTGATTTAATAATCAAAACCTAAGTTATTTTTTTAAAAATTGACTTAATTTTTTTTCTAAATACGTAATTACTACTTCCATCAAAGATTTTTCATTTTCTACAAATACATTCACAATTGCGTTAGTGCTCGTTGATATTTTTTATTGTTGTTTTACTTTCAAACCGAAATATTACTTGTTGTATTATTATTGTTATAAATTAGAATTATTAGTATTAATAATAATTATTAATATATTAATTAATTTATTCATTTTGCTTGTCAATTCAATCATAAAGATTGATTATCAAAATTCGTAAGTTCACTATTATCTATTTATAACGAAAACATATGGTATTTACGTTAAAGAATCACGTAATAATAATTCAAACCTCTCAAAAATGTTTTACGCAAAACTATATGCAAAATAAAATTCATAAATTTGAAGAGATTATAAAACGCAACCTGAGCAATGACGTCAGTACCTTTATCGACACATGCGCAGTTTACGTTTTTAAAAATATCATTTTGTCTTTGATTTTTTGCTGACGGCAAACATAAATTTGAATAGTAAATAACGAGTGTTCAATAAAAAACTGAGCTGGACAACCGTGAAATTGAAATAATTATTATTATTTTTAATTACAGCAAAATAACGCGTGGTGACAAAGATGAACACCTGTTTTCTTAGATGCATCGGATACTAATCTAAACTTTGTATCATCTCACTGTTTTTTTTAAAGTTACTAAATATCAAGAAAAATTCCAAGCCATACCCAGCCTAGACTTTTATTTGAACACCTGTTATAAATCAAAATCTCAATACAGTACCTAAACTCTGTATTCACAATAAAGGTTGTGACGTCAAGAGAGAGTGTTTTGGGTATTTGAATAAATACCACTACTTTTGCTAAAAAATGTATACATTTAATTTTAAGATTTTTAAGGGTTTAGTAGGTGTTTAATAACGTTTTTTATAATAAAAAGAATGATTCAAAGATCGCTCTTACCAACAAGGTGTGTACGTGCTCCGAAAGAAGCAGGCGAAATGGGGTAAAATATTAAATTTAACGGTATTGAAAATATTGTTAAAAACTGTTATATTCTGCATGTATAGCTTTCCGTTTTATGCTCTCTTGGACATTACCTCCAGGATCGGTAACGGGCGTTCAAATAAAAAACTAAACTGTGTAGGTTATGAAATTTTTTTGACATATATATTACACAAGGTAATTGGAAAAACGTATCTGAAATTAAAAAGCATTAAACTACTAAGTTCTATTATGTTTATCTGAAAAATATTAAATTATGCATGCCATAACTTTTCCTCTTATGCTCTCTTCGCCATTACGTCCAGGAAAGGTAACAGGTTTTAAATAAAAAAAACTGGACAGGGTAGGTTTCGGAGTTTTTTTTTGACATTTGGTAATTTCTTTAACAAAGTAGTCAGCTGATACGGTTTCCTACTTTTGAATCTGGGAGAAGATCTTGATTAACTGGAAATTTAAAGTTTCTTAATTTGGATGTTTGGGAAACCTCTTCTTGTGGCTTTTAGCAAGTTTTCTAATCCCGTCCTCAATCATATCTACCAGAAGTTTCCGATGTAGATTCTTGTCTCGCACGTATTAAAAGGCATTTACCATATTAACTAACACTCTGAAATCTACAGATGATGCTGTTCTAGTTCAAGACAGTTAATTTTCTAATTGAGAAAGGTATATGTTTTCATATCATATCTCTTGGGTAAAATCGGAAATTCTGAATTTCTTTCCAGTAACGAAGCTTTCTGTAGAATATTTTCTTTATAAAGAATAAATGACTAAAAATAAGTTCACTGATTTTGCGGAGAGCACTTTTCCAAGTTACTTTGATTTTATAAACAGTGTTACATTAATTAACAATTTGTAAGTTGGGGCTGCACCTACACGAACCTTTGTATGTTTTGGAAATAGATTTAAGTACCATCTTGCTTTACTTTCTATAAACGCATTTACATTGTTTATCAAATATATATTATCTATAACCATTGTCCTTCATAATTATCAGTTTATGATTTAGTGAGTTATTAAGTTAATTACTAAGACCTCGTAACACGCTTAGTTCACTGAATTGTTTGAATCTAGGATTCGTGTTAATTTTAGCAAATTTAGGTAATTATTGAATCTCCAAAAGTACTTTTATCAATAATGATAATTATAACAAAGACCTGTTATTCTCAAGTCTACCCACAAATTGTCGGATATTATTGAAGTTTTTCATGAAATGTCCTTTTAGATAGATTAGAACTAAATGCGTTTGACAAGTCAATGATAATTGTGGATCATTATGTAATACAATTAATTGCAATATTGTCGAAAATATGTCTAAAAGATTAGATAATACTATATTGCTCATTACAAGCGACAACCAAACTATTATACTCAATAAATTTAAATTGAAAAATGCAGTGAAGATTGCCGGATGGTAGGGAAATGTGATATCTTGACAGTTAGTGGCAAGGCGCGCTTTATAATACCGTCATTAGTTAATATAGAACAGCAAAAAATACTTTCTAATTTAACTAACGACAAGTTATTTAATATTCATCATCCTGCACATTCTGCAAAGGAATATGGCGTCAGAAACAGAATAAAAATAGAATTAAATACGATAGTGTAATATTACAAAGGAAAGCATCACATTTTATTTATGACTCTGAGCGCATTGCTAGAAAAACATCTCATCAAAAAAACTGTGTGATAGTAATTTTTTTAATATCATTTTGTCCAGACTATTTTTCGAATTTCGTGTTGGTTTGTTGGCACTCTACTCCCCTTGCCATAGGCAACAAAACCAAATTACGTGTTCGGTAGCTACAACCAATAGTCGGTTCTTTCTCGTTTAAAAATTGGCGTTGTACAAACGTTTCAAAATTGCTTGCTCTAGGCAATTACCATTGTCCTTTAAACAAACCTCCAAAACGTTTTATTCTTCTGAGGGAACAAATGATAATTAAGATAATAATAAATATTTGGAGTTCGTTATTTTTTAATTAACATTTGACAAAATCCGTAAGTTGTGTGCTAATCAAACAACCAACTTATGTAATCGCTTACACATCTGTCGACAAAGTTGCCTTATAAACAGTATGTTCATGATAAAAGGAACAAATTCGATTAAAATTCAACTGTCATATTATACTGTCTTCTGTACGTCGTTGACTTTTTTGTCGACACCCTTCTTGGTATGCCCCTCATAATGCATTATTCTGTTGAGTATACTAATTGCTAAGATTGCCGACAACGTAGTTTTGACAAGTCTTGGATTGGAGAGTGCTAGAATCAGTCTGGAAATAGATTTGTCTAATACCCGGCCGGCCGACAAGAAGCTACCTACCTTAACTACAGTATAATTACTTTGTTGCTAGTTAATAACTCAAAGACGCTACAGAAAGCTAGACCACACTGAGCTCAGCCTGCAGTCACAAGCCCGCCCGGGGACGCAAAGCGCCCACCAAGGACTGACAGACATCTATGAGTAGGTAGGAGAGAACCGTACAAGGAAGTCATGAACCCTCAACAAAAAACCCTGTCAGTAACTCTCCACTACTCCCCCCAGACTTGTGCCCAAACCAGGGTACTCATTTAGTGGATTCCACTTCTTCTGCTTTTACTTTCTATCACCCACCTTCTTTCTTTACCTTCTACCCACATTTTTCCTAACTTTATTTCCACCTTCTTTCCATCTCGGTGTATCATTTTTACTTCTTGTTTTATTTTCATGTGCATATATCTATATTTTTTTTGATATATCCTTATCTATAATAATTTGTTTAAGGATAGTTTGGACAGAGTTTGATCATTTTACAAACGTTGATGATGCATGTTGTAGATTTTATGACATTCTGTATGAGCTACTGGATATTTCAGTGCTTTTGTATAACAATACACGTCAAAACTATCTCAAATATTATATACTATTAAACTTAAGACTAAGTGTCACAAAGAATATAAATCATCACTATCCTTACACGATTATAATAAATTTAAATATTTCCCGAACATTAACAAAATTTAAAATCAAAAATGCTTATAAGCAGTACTTGGATTCGCTTGAGCAATCAATTAATTTTGATTGTAAAAAGCTTTAGTCATACATACAAAATAAAAAGAAAAGGTAGTAGAATACCAGGAAAACTGTTCAAAGATGGTATCTGTTATGACCAACCACGAGATATCGTTAATATATTAGCCAAACACTTTCAATCCACATATATACATGCAGATAACTCGACTAGTGTGAATTCATACACAATTAATAAAGACTTTATTTATTTTCCTTCCATAACTATGAATACTGTCACAAACAATGATATCTTATCACCTATAAAGAAAATGAAAGACAAAGTCACAGCTGGTTTCGATCAAATTCCTAGTTTTATTATTAAAGATTGTGCTACTGTTTTTCTATATCCCTTGTCAATCATATTTAATTTAAGTATTAAAACTTCTACCTTTCCCAGTAAATGGAAATTAGCAAGAATTGTCCCAGTTCTTAAAAGCGGTGATCCGACTAATGTCACTAATTATAGACCAATTGCCATTCTTTCAAACTTCTCAAAAATATTTGAAATAATACTGTTTAAAGATATTTATTCTAAAACCAAATGTTTGATTTCGCCATACCAACACGGTTTTGTGGAAAACGGTTCAACAATAACAAACTTAACTTGTTTTACGCAATTAATTACGGAAACATTAAATATTCAAGGTCAAGTTGATGTTGCTTACTTCTCTAAAGCTTTTGATCGACTTCATCAGGGTGTTGTGGTAGAAAAATTATTTAATTACGGTTTTAGCAACAGTTATCTAAAATTATTAATGTCGTACTTCAATATAGACCTCAATTTGTTGCATACAACGGATCTAATTCGTTTGAATATACAGCCCCATCGGGTGTACCACAAGGCTCAAACCTTGGACCTCTCTTGTTTGTATTATTTATCAATGATATTTTTGACAACATTTGTTCAAACATATTAATATATGCAGATGACGTAAAACTATTTGCTTCTATTCAATCAGAATCAGACTGCATAACATTACAAAAAGATTTGGACACAATAGCTGATTGGTGCACTACAAATAAATTAACTTTAAATATTGGAAAATGTAAAACACTCACATTCACTCGCAAGATATCACCAATAAATTTTCCATATTCTATTAATGCAATTACTTTATCATGATCCAACTGTACCAAAGACCTTGGCATAATATTTGACTCACAACTAACATTTAACAGTCATATAACAGAGCTTGTATCTTCTTGTTATAAACTAATTGGATTTATTCTTCGTAATTGTAGTTCTTTTAAAAATGTCTCCACCTTTCGAAACTTATATTTAGCTTTAATACGTCCTAAACTTGAATATGGAGCCATTATTTGGAATCCGCACTACAATCAATATAATACGAAAATTGAAAATGTTCAAAAAAGGTTTTAAAATATCTGTGGTATAAGTCATTCGGTGTATTTCCCGTCAGAGGCATTGACCAATCTATCTTATTATACACATTCAACATAACAAGTTGCAAATTAAGAAGAATTATCATAGGTCTTACATATTCATCTCTTCCGATATTTTAATGAGACTATGCTTTAAAGTACCCAAACCTAACAGCAGACAAACTAATACGTTTTATCTCCCAGCTGGTCGTACCAATTTTCTTCAAAGATCTCCATTATTTTTTATCTGCGAGAATTACAATAAAATATGCACTACCACTGAATTAAATGAAAATACACTTAACGAGATCATAAATGCTATCTCTAAAATACATTAACTGCCTATGTTGTCACACAATTTAGATTTAAGTTTTCGCTGTTACAATCAGTTAGTTATTTTATATTATTATTTTATTACTCAGTATTTTATGTTGATATATTTTTACTACACCTCATAATAGTTTATTGTTACATTTATAATTGTCTTGAAAATGGAATTTCTTTTTGTTGGACAATAAATACGATTATTATTATTATTATTATTATTATTATATATATATATATATTTGTTCCTATCCTCTTAGCTTTATTCTTTAACATTTCCAATTTATCGTCTCATTTCTATAATTACTACCCCTTTTTTATTTTCCTACCTCTTCTGTTTTTATTTCCACGCCTATGTTTTCTTTGATCATTTTTACTACTTGTTTCTGTATTTCTTTTTTACCTCCTTTTACTACTAACCCTTAACTGCAAGATTTTTTCTCCGTTTTTCTGTTTGTAAAAGTTCCACTTTTTTCTCTAAGAATCCACACCTTTTTCTGTTCACGACGCTGACAAACAGTCAGCACGACAGTGCAAGAAGTGTTTACTCGACCAACAATTTACACAGCCGTATGTACTACAAGCGGCTCCTCAAATCGCTTACCACCAAATAGTTCCTTTAACTATGTTTGACAACCTTACGCCAGCACAGTCATTCATGTAAATATTCCATCTTGTCTACTGTAAGTAAAATTAAATTAACGCATCTAAACCGACTCAACACCAGTTCTTTCTCTAATCAAAACTGTGTCTAGTATTCACCCTAGACGCCACAGTTGGTGCCTATTCTGTGGTGCTTGATTATTATAGTTTGTTTTCGGGTAATGCGTAAAGTTGCTTAAAGTATAAAATTCATTCTTCTTCGTTTAGAGTTTTTATTTGAATGTTTTTGTTTACTGATTTTTTATTCTTCGTAGTATCTTCCAAACCCGCTTTTGTGTTCCATACATATAATGTTCCATTTTGCTGCTAAACCAGTATTTATTTTTAATATCTCAAATTCTATTGTTTACTTGGTTTCTTACTTCTGTGTAGTGTGTTCGTTCTTATGCTGTTTTTTCTGTCGGTACTGTAGATATGCTTTCTTTTATTTCTGCGAGTGTGTCGTCCTATTAATCTATCCTATTTCGAGGCTCGGTCTCCAGTTCTGTGAGCATTATTTTTGTTTTACGATGAGCAGGGTACTGGTCTTACTCGTAAACCCTACTCCTTTTTCCGGGCTTGGGATTGGCAAATTAACTCTGTGTACATTATCGTTTAATTGATTTTTTGTTAAGACTTTATATTAAGATTATTTATTTAAATTAAATAAAAACAGGGTGTAGAGTAGTCTATTATGTTAGAAACCCTTTAGGTACACCTTGTTAAAATAGTTCTTATAAAACTCTACACATACAGTTAAACTACTCTATTATGTTGAGGGTTCCTACACCTCGTTAAAGTAGTTCTTTAGACGTTACATATGGTTTGTAACGGTTGTTGATCACAAAAACACAAAAAAGAAGCAACGGCTCTAGCGGAACAATATGAGGAAAAAAACTAAAGGAATTCGTCTCGATGTAGCGCACTAAGTCCGTGGAGGCTACGCCACCTTCTGGATAAAGAAAGAAATAAAACCAACTAACAGGAGATTAACAGGTTTTACTTAAAATCTAATACGCCAAATCAAACACAAATCAGAGAAAAAAACAGACAATTCAATACAACAAACAAATCTTAAAATATTAGGAAAATGTGACAAAAATAAAGAGACTTAGCTGTAATCGGTAGAATGTATTTCCAGTATAAAAGTGTTGTGTTAGCGACGGTATCGACAGTACAAAACGTTAGATAGTCCCAGTATTCCTCTTAGGGGAGGTGTGCGGAGAAGAACAGAAGGCGATAGTCTCCCTCGATGAAGTTATGAAGCATAACCAACCTCTGTAGACGTAGTATCCGCCGGTTGTCTGAAGCTTAATTAATGCGAAACCGTGGTGTTGTCTTTAATTGATAGGGAAGGTTCTTATTCAGCCACTCTAGCATCCAAGTATAATACACAACGAGAACATAAAGGTCAACGCAACGTGCTAAAAGCATACGTAGCAATTAGAATTAATTCAAATAGGAAAGAAAAGAAAACAAAATGTACTCACGGTGAATTCAGCCGGATTAAACTTAATCACCAATTTGAATCCGCTGTACGTCTAGAAAATCTAGTCTAATTTAATTTTCCACCAATAGAAAATTAGCAAAATGTGCGCCAAATACGACTTTTGTCGCAACATACTACTCGCGACACACGTTTTAAGACGGCTCACGACATACATCCTACATTCGAAAAATAAAACCGTTTCAGGTTAAAACAGCCTCACATGGGATTAACTTATATTGGAGACTAAACCTTGTTAAAGTAGTTCTTTGGATCTCTAAAAACGGTTGACAGTTGCATTTTACTTAATACTAGTAATTATTACTGAAGAACTTGGGCTAACATTGTCTATTTTTGAAAAATAAGCATTGTGAAGATGCTTACCAATAGAAGTCAGGAAAAATTGAACATCCATTAGTCATTTAACACTCGTGTTTTCTGTAATTTATATGTTTACAATAATTTTAGTATCTGCTAACGCCATCTTTGGATGCAGACGTAAAGTTGAATATTCATTTAAATTCAATAGATAAATAATATTAGTAAGTTCATATAATGTCAGTCAAAAATTTAATTAGTATGCTTTTAATAAAATTAATAATTACAACAAATTACATCTTTAATTATAATTAACAGCTTGTATAAAAACGCGAAAACAAGGCGTTAAAGTGAACATTCTTTTTGGGGCTGCTTTTTAACGCGCTTTTCCTACAATCAATGATTCGTGCTAATATTTAATTACTAGATTAGGATAAAAGGAATGTCTGCTCTTACGCACGTTTATACTTTCTTTCAATCGTTTTATTGGAGAAGTTCGAAACGACGGCCGGCGCAAATCCGTTTAGTATTCATACGATGTCGCTATTACCTTCGTGTTTAGTCTATCTTCTTTAACTTCTTTAGCTGGCCGATCGTTCAAAATTCTCTGCTCGGAACGTAACTAATTCAAGCTTGAGACCATTGTTTGGTGTGCTCTCCCTTTATCGTGGAATCTTCTAACTAACTCGTCTTTAGAATCTTAAAGTTTTCACGGTGTAGCGTGACCGTTTGTAATTTTGTCGCAGAATCGATAACACCTGGGGAAAAAAAATAGTCGACGTATCGCAAAAGTGCTTATTTGGTAAATGAAAACGATAAGAAACGATTTACTTTAGCCGTTTCCCCACTGATATGTTTTTCCTTCATGCAAATAGTCGTTAAGATAAGTGAACAGGATACAAAATGGATTCCTCAACAGCCGCCAGCAAAAGCGGACGCCAAAGTGTGCCCTGAGTTATAAGTCTTTCCACTGATTTTGATCTTAAAATGTGAGAAAGGAAATGAGGTGTACTCAAATGGCACATAGTTTAGTTGGATAACTTGCGCAGACGTTTATATAACTTTTCTCCTCTTGCAAATAAAGCATGTAATCATGTTGAATATGAATTATCTCTGGAGAGGAAATAAACGCTTCAATTATTTAAAAATTTTAATGTCCTTAAGCCGAAAATCGATATTCAAAGTGACATTATTTTGTAATGCATGTGCAGTGACTGAAATATCATTGTATTTGGAAACGAATACGTACAAATTGAAATTTATTTACGTTTTGATATGACGAGTCTTTAAGTAATCAACTTAATTCCACTTTTTCAAAGCAAATTTATTGCAAAATTCTAAATTTCGATCGATCTTAAATTTTGCGCGTATTTATTAAAGGCGTTTAATCCGGATTTAATGAATATGATAAATTTTGTTTAAAAAATTTGTTGCATCCCGTACAGGAATGATGTAGGTATTTAAGTACACACCACCTCCTACAATAAATTTTATGACATTTCGATTGGCATTTAGATTCATTTAATACGTATCCAATTTGGTAGATATGGTTAGGATGTTCTATACTAGTTTAACTATATTTTTTAAGTAGGTAGAACCCGTAACATATAGTATTGATCTTTTTAAATAATCCTCTTAAAATAATAGTGTTTTGCATAATAGGTAATAGTTGTAAACGGCATTTTTCATCCAAAAAAATGTGGCTTAAGAGAAGCAAACAGGCCCTAACTCCGATTGATCTGGAACTTTTTTTTAAACAATGTGTTCTGAAATTAAATGGTGCACTTTTTGAGCACGAAGGAACTGGATAAATGACCCTAATAGGTTGTCAAAGTGGTATGATGTGGGTTGTGATTCTTAAAAAGTAGATGTTTTCATATGATCGTGGGGGTACGGTGTTGGTTGGTAGGTTACAGTTATTACAATACCAACTTTGACGTCCCATTATGGTCACTTGTCCGCGCTTCAAAAAATAGCAGCATCTCGACTTCTAGCAACACTTTAATTAATTTATTCTAAAATGTTTTAGACCAATCGGGGTTGCAGTGGTTACTCCTATATCCCAAAAATATTTATATTTTAAATTATCTCCAATATTTTTTCTACGTTCATACATAAAAATTCAAAACTTTGAATAGGATCAGTAGTATAAAACCAAAAAATAGTATGCAAAACGAAAATGATTAATAATCGCCATTCTTTCCTCATCATTTGCTCAAAACTTTAAATTTTTATTATTAAGATGTTAGTAATATTACGGTCTAAATTAGAAGATTTTGATATTAAAGTTAATTCTGGTTGTTATTCTTATTATATCTTGGTTCCTTGTGAAAGAATAAATGAAGAATAAAATTTACATGATTATTGCATTTTGCGTGCAGATTGTAATATTAATACCAGTAATCACATTATTTAGGAGGTGGTGTTTAATTGCTGTTTAAAATAATATTCATTCTTCTGTTGTTTTGCTTTAAACCGTTCTGTTGAAAGTATTTATATTAAAGTTTGATAATTTTTATTTATTTATTGGTAGTGTGTATATTCATCTAGTAACCAATTGTAATAAGTTTATGAACTTTATTGTGTTAATCTTAAATTTTTTTGTACAATTTTATAACATTATAACACATATAATTTTGTGGATGTGGCTATGGACGTTCTATAGCTAATCCAAATTTCACTAATTTGGACATCTATAAATGGGTCTATTTTAACACATATCTTATGGACATCCATACAAATGTGTAATAAAAATATCCATATAATGATATTTTATGGACATCAACCCCTCCAATCTTATTTTTTACACATTTACAACAAAAAATGCAAATATTGGAAACCAAATAGTATAATGCAGAAACTAATATTTTATATGGGATGCAAGATTAGGGTGATCCTTAATATGGACAAACATCAATTTTTCATTCGATCGCCTCCTAGAACGTCTCCAAATACAATAAAAAAATTGGAAAATATTTTGAGCTCTCAATCGTAGGCTGTAACTGTGCTCCAGGTATATCTCATACAGGGTCAAATCCTAGAATGATGAATATCTCAAAAAATGGTCACATTGTATAGAAAATTTTTGCCGAATAAAACGTTGAATATCCTTAAGGATGCGACATCCGTTAGCATTACAGTTTCTCATCTTTACCATCCCTACTTCCGGTGGGTGTAGTAGGTAGCAACATTAAAATATTCGATAAGAATCGACACCGGAAGTAGTAATGGTGAATGAATGAAATTTAATG